>CAUYRH010107637.1:0-22402 GCA_963574655.1 Perodicticus potto | reverse complement strand
GCTCCTGGAATCGCCTGACGCTGGAGGAGGACAAACCCACCGTGCGGTGTATGGAGGAGCTGGTCTTTTGCGGGGTTGAGGACGACGAGGACTCACTGTTGCAGGGTCTGTGAGGCCCACGGGTTCATGAGCATGAAGACTCTGGTGACTGAGAAGTGGAAAATGAAGCAAAAGATAATTTTCCAGCTCAGAAGAAGCCAGTTTGGGTGGACGAAGAAGATGAAGATGAGGAAATGGTTGACATGATAAACAATCGGTTTCGGAAAGATATGATGAAAAATGCCAGTGAAAGTAAACTTTCAAAAGACAACCTTCAGAAGAGAAAGAAGGATTTCAGCATGCTGTAGTGGGGAGTATCTGTCTGGGCAGATACTAATAAGCTAAAAACACCCTCAGATGATGAAAGTGAAGAGGATAAGGATGAAAACTATTTGTGCAAAGGACTGGGAATTTCATATCCACATCAGCTTCTCTTCCAAGAGGAATTTCGAAGATGAAGAATTGCCAACATGCTAATGCTGAACGTCCTCCTACAGCTTGGATCTCGTCTGTGTACTTTAATCCTTGTGCACAGGATGTGATGTTTGCTGGATTAGTTAATGCTGTATCATTATTTCAGGTTGATGGAAAAACAAATCCTAAAATCCAAAGCATTTGTTTGGAAGGGTTTCCAATCTTTAAGGTTTGTTTTAATGCTAGTGGAGAAGAGGTTTTAGCCATGAGTACGCACAGCTAGATTCTTTATGTCTATGACATGCTAACAGGAAAGTTAATTCATGTGCATCAAGTGAGAGGTTTGAAAGAGAAATAGTGAGGAGCTTCTAAATCTCCCCAGATGAGTCCTTCTTGCTCATAAATGGCATGGCTGGGTCTCTTCATTTGCTGTCAGTGAAGACCAAAGAACTGGCAGCATGAAAGTTAATGGAAGAGTTACAGCATCCACGTTCTCTTCAGATAGCAAGAAAATATACGCCTCTTCCAGGGATGGGAAGTTTTATTTCTGGGATGTGAACTCAAGGTGGTGCCTTAATAGATTTGTTGATGAAGGCAGTTTATATGGATTAAGCATTACCACTTCTAGGAATGGATAGTATGTGGTTTGTGTTTCTAATTTTAGAGTGGTAAACATATACAATCAAGATTCTAGTCTCCAAGAAACAAACTCAAAGACAATAAAAGCAATAATGAACTTGGTTACAGGTGTTACTTCTCTGACCTTCAACCCTACTTCAGAAATTTTGGCAATTGCTTCAGAAAAAATGAAAGAAGTAGTCAGGTTGGATCACCTTCCTTCTTGTAAAGTATTTTCAAATTTCCCAGTCATTAAAAACAAGAATATTTCTCATATTCATACCATGCATTTTTCTTCCAGAAGTGGATATTTCGCCTTGGGGAATGAGAAGGGCAAGGCCCTGATGTATAGGTTGCACCATTACTGAGACTTAGGAGACTGAGATCCATTTGAGCCATCAGAGAAACCTGTCCTGATAAATCTCAGAAATTTTCCTGAATGTGTGATAATATATGGATAATGATTTATAAGCAATGTCTTAATAAACATATGGCAGCTTTTGTTTGGAAAGAAAATGGACCCATTGTTGAAAAAATGTAAACTACTAGTACACAAAACAAAATAAATAATTTAAATATGTCTATATCTGTTAAAGAAATTGAATAAAAAATTTCCTATACTGTGGCAAGAAATAAAATTTTTTTTGGTGAATTTTACCAAAACCCAAGGAAGAAATTATGTTATTTCTAAATAACCTCTGCCAGAAAATAGTAGAGAAAATACTCCCTTACTCATTTATAAAGTCACAATCACCCTAATATAAAAATCAGTTAAAGAGCTTACAACAAAAGAAAACTACAAAGCAATGTCTCTCATAAACATAGATACAAAATTCCTAAGGAAAATATTAGCAAATCAAATATAACAATGTATAAAAAGAATTATGAACCATAGCCGATGGAGATTTAGTACAGGAATGTAATTCACCACATAATTAAACTAAAGAAGAAAAGTCTTACAGTTATATCAATTAATGCAGAAAAATGTTTTACTTTTGATGCAAACTCTCAAATTAGAAATAGAGCCAAACTTTCCCAGCTTAAAGAACATCTGAAAAAAAAAAAAAAGACAGCTTTTTTTTTTTTTTTACTTTTACTTACTGCTGAGAAACTGTATGATTTTTTTTCCCTATGATTAAGAAGTGGGCAAGGGTTTCTCCTTTTACTACTTTTATTCTTGAAGTATTTGTACTGGCATTATTACTAACACAATGAGACAAGATACAGAGACTGTGAAGTAAAACACTATATTGTTTGCAAATTACATATTATCTGTGTAGAAAATTTCAAAGAATCAACAAACAATCCCAGGATTAATAAACTATTAGAACAAAATTACATCTTGTCAACACATAAAAATGAATTGTTATTTTTACATGTATATTTCAATTAAAAATGTAATTTGAAATCAAAAACACAATAGTATTTATAACATACAACAAAATTAACTGCTTAGGCATAAATCTAAAAAGATATGTGCAGAATCTACATGTGCTAAACCATAAAACTCTGATGAATGAATTTTTAGAAATATTTAGATAAATTCAGTCTGTGTTCATGACTTCCAAAATTTCATATTATTAAGACATCACTTCTTCCCAAATGTGATCTCTAGGTTCAACACTATTATTTGGATATTGACAAACTGATTCTAAAAAGATTTTATGACAAAAAATTCAGTGGCCATCACAACAACACAATTACCAAATGGGACTTCATTAAGCTGAAAACCTTCTACACAGCTAAGGACACACAAGCAAAGCAGAAAGAAAACCTTCAGAATGAGAAAAGAATTTTGCAGGATATCAGTCTGACAAAGGGTTAGTAATTAGAATCTACAGAGAACTCAAATTAATCAACAGAAAAAGAGTAAACAAATCCCATTTATCTCTGGGCAAGAGATATAAACAGAACCTTCTCTGATGAAGACAGAGGAATGGGTAACACAAACTTGAAAAAATGCTCATCGTCCCTGATCCTCAGAGAAATGCAAATCAAAACTACCCTGAGATGTCACCTAACATGAGAGAGAATAGCTCATATCACAAAGTCTAAAACCAGCAGATGCTAACATGGATGTGGCTAGAAGGGAACACTTTTACACTGCTGGTGGGAATGCAAAAATAATAGAACATTTTTGGAAGGAAGTATGGAGAATCCTCAAAGAACCCAAATTAGATATTCCATTTGATCTTGCAATCTTGTTACTAAGCATCTACCCTGAAGAAAAAAAAATCACTGCATCATAAGGACAATTGCACTAGACTGTTTATCTCAGCTCAATTTACAATCACGAAAACATTGAAACAACCTAAATGCCCACCAACCCAGAAATGGATTAAAAAACTGTGATATATGTATACCATTAAAAAAGATGGAGGCTTTATATCTATTCAGCCATTAAAAAAGATGGAGGCTTTATATCTTTTGTATTAACCTGGATGGAGGTGGAACACATTATTCTTAGTAAAGAATGGATAAACAAGAATCCAATGTACTTAATTCTAATATGAAGGCAGTAGATGAGCTAATACAAAGGTTGGGGTAGGGGAATGAGGTATTAGGGAGAGGGGAAGAGTGAGGGGGATGGAGGTTATGGTGTATGGCACACCTCTTGGGTGCAGTACACAATTACAAGAAGAACTTTATCTAACAACTGCAATCAGTGTCACCTAATTCTTTGTACCCTCAATGAATCCCAAACAATAAAAAAGAAAAAAATCTTATAACTGAAAAAAATAAAGATTTATTTAAAGGGAAAGGACGCAGGATAGCTAACACAATGCTACATGGAAGAACTTTTAATCAGTGACACTCGCTGACATCAAGATTCGCTGTGTACTGTACAATGACAAAGAGACCATGATATTAGTGGAAGAACAGACACGTGGGTTAAACAAATGGGACAGGGAGCCCAGAAATACCCGTGAAGACCATGTGCTGATCTTTGACAAAGAAACAAAGGGAATTCAATAGAGATAAGATAGTCTTTTCAACAAATCATGCTGGGGCAATTGAGCATCCATATTAAGAAAAGAATCTAGAGACAGATTTTACTGTTTTCACAAAAATTTAACTGGAAATGGGTCATGGACCTAAATAGAAAAATGCAAAACTATAAAATTTGTAGAAGAAAAATAGGAGAAAATCTGGGCAATCTTGTTTGGCAAAGAATTTTTAGATACCATATCAAAAGCATGTTTCATAAAAGAAAACAAAATGATAAATTAGACTCCTACTGGCTTCTCTGAAAGAAACTTTTAAGGGAATCAAATAAGACAGGAAAAAAAAGTTTCAAAACACATATTTGATCCAAAATATAGAAAGAATATTTTTAAAATTTTAAAATAGAAAAGAACCCAATCAAAAATAGACAAGAAATTGAGTCAGACACCTCACTGCCAAAAATATGCAGATAGCAAAGTGCTAATTATCATTTGTTAATTAAGGTATTCCTTAGTTAAACCACTAAAAACATACTGAAGTGGCCAAAATCCCAAAGGTGATAGCATCTAATTCTTGCAAAGATGCAAAGCCACAGGAATTCTGTCATGCACTAACGGTGAGAATACAAAATCTTACATCCACCTCATTAGACAGATTGGTGATATCTTACAAAACTGAATATATTCCTTGCAAAAGACCAAATAATTGTGCAAAAATCTGCAGGGGAATGTTTATAGCACCGTTATTCATCACCACCCCAAACTGGAAGCAGTCGAGATGTTCTCCAACAGGTGAGTGGATAAATGGCTGTGGTATATTCATACAAATGGAATATTGTTGATTAATAAAAAAGTAAGCCATTGATACAGGGCGGTGGCGCCCCAGCTTGGGTTTGGGGTGAACCTTCTGCGTCACTGCCGGGGGGATGTCAGTGCGGCCAGACCCGGGGAAGCGAGGGCTGGAGAAACAAGTGCAATGGAAAGGGTCAAGCACCGCCCAATCTGCGGGTCCCTCGGAAGTTGAGGGAGACCAGGGCAGCAGCGAGGGTCCGTACTGCCCAGAGAGTCCGGAGCACGCAGCCCTTGCTCCGCCGGCAGAGGGCCAGAAGAGTTGATCTGTTGAATGAACACAGACTGGGCAGTTACAAAGCTGTGTTGAGGATGCCAATCCCAGAACCTCCCTTGGACCTAAAGAGAACCTCCTCTGACTGTGCTGCTTCCCTGTAAGCATTTCATGGGCCTGAGGCTAGTACAGGTGAAACCCTGACATTCGGCCCCAGCAGAAGGGACTACATCCAATCGTTTGTTATCAAATCCCAGCCAAATGTAACTACAGAGGACCCATGCACCTATACACTCCTAGACAAAGGACCCAGGTGGAGATTTGGCAACCTGAGTTTTTCCCTCTCCAGGCACTCTGGTAATTTTTCTGTAATCTTTTCTGTATAATAAATCCTATCTTCCCATTAGTCTGTGGTCCATGGGTTCATTCTTCAAATCCCACAGAACAAGGACCTACTGGGGAAGGAAATTCCAATAACACCATCAGACGACATGAAGGAACATTAAATAGATATTGCTAAGCAAAAGAAACTAATATGAAAAGACGACATATTTTAAGATTCTAATTATATGACCTCTGAAATAAACAAAACTATAATGACAGTAAAGTGACTAGTGCTTCTTAGGGCTTTTTGTGGACAAAGGGGAGATATGAGTAGGTGAAGCCTGGGGAATTTTAGAGAAGAAAAATTATTGTGTGAGAGTATGTGCAGATATAATACATGACTTTGTCTAAACCCTTAGAACTTCACTGCAAAATAAGAGGGAAATCATACAGAAAACTGGAAAATTCTAGTAAGGAATGAAGACTGTAACAGTAGGTTACCTGTTTTCCATAGGTCCAAAACATCTTCATTGATGAGGATGGGCAAAAAATGCTGACTTATGTGACTTTAGAAGTAAACCATGGACTTGAGTCAATGATAATGGAAACAAGTAAAGAAACCAAACCAAATGGATTTAATGTCTTTCCTTAAATGCCAGCCAGCATTGGTCAATATCTGATTAGTTGGGAAGTAAAATATTTTTAAATATTATATAATGTTTGATATTTAACCAAATAAAGACTTAATGAATGAACACAATCACACTAACAAAATATTTGCCACTATATTAACAATCATACATTTTAAATATTTCAATATCCTTCAATAATATAGAAGACATGAGACTCATTCCTTATGTTGCAAGGCATATAAGGTGACAATAACAACAACAAACTCTTAAGTGTGAAACTACCATCAGTTACATAAACAAAAAATTGATATTGGGCAAAAAGCTAGTGTCATATAGAATAAATAGCAGATTAAAAAATAGCTTGGCTTAAATCTTTTACCCACTTCATAGCCCTTTCTCAACTACTCATTCTCTTAAAAGAGAGCTATACTCCTGTCCCAAAGACTGAATTTTAAATATACATTGCTGATTATAATTTTTCTCATGTGCTAGTAATATGGCTATAAAAATCATACTTTTAAATAGCTGAAACATACATTCAATTTGGTTATTTATAATTAGGAAAATGCATGGATAAAGAAAAGGCATCCTGTATACAACAAAAGCTAGCTATAATTTCCCCCCCCCCTGCAGAAATAACAAAAGCCCTTGTAACCACCTGTCATGGTGCATATAATCAGTTTCCCATTACTCTTACCAAAAATCTGCCTATCTGATGAAACATCCTTTGCAGGCAATATACTAGTGTTTGCCAATGAATGGTAAACATAAGTTATTCTAGTGCATTACACAATTTAAAGCAAGGTGAATACAGACTAGGCACTCTCTCTCTTTCCTTCTTTCCTTCCTTCCTTCCTTCCTTCCTTCCTTCCTTCCTTCCTTCCTTCCTTCCTTCCTTCCTTCCTTCCTTCCTTCTTACTTTCTTTCTTAAGACAGAGTTTCACTTTGTTGCCCTCAACAGTGGTATCACAGCTCATAGCCATCTCCAGCTCCTGGGCTTAGGTGAATCTCTTGCCTCAGCCTCCCGAGTAGCTGGGACTACAGGCGCCACCACAATGCCCAGCTTTCAGTTTGGCCAGGGTCACGTTCAAACCCGCCACCCTCGTTATATGGGCCTGGCACTCTACTCACTGAGCCACAGGCGCTGCCTATAGGCACCCTCCTTTAGACATTACTCTAACATATCAAGACATTTGAGTTATTAATCATTATATAAAAATAAGAGCAAAGTGCATATCTAGTAAATATATTGCTTATTCCTGTGGGAGAAACTTTTGCTAAAGTTGTTGACTTTCCTGCAATTTTTTTATTGGGTATTGTGATTGTTGCACTAAAGAACAAACTACTATTTTTAAGATGTAAATGAAGTTATTTTATATCTGAAATTATGTTAGAAACGTGTGAATCATTGACGGTTTTTTTTGTTTGTTTCATTATCTACACTGCATTTTAGGTTTTCCATATGTTAATTAATGATCAAGCGACTATTATCACTACAGCACTTCTTCTCTGCTTGGGTCTGGATCCTCTGTAGCGTTCAAGCATTTAAGGCAGGGTGCTTAGAAAGCTGCCGCCATCAGTTTTCCTGGCTGTTTATAGTTTGTATAACTCTTTGAGTCACATTTGGTCTTGAGCTCAAGATTTTACTTTTATACAAATAATACTTTAAGATTGAAGCTTTTAGAACAAAGTAAACGGGCTTTCTATGTCTGTATGTGTTTGTTCCTAACAACTGTTGCCATTTATCTCAGATTCTCCATTTAGCAGAGATTGAAATTGTCCAGTAACCCTGTGTTCTTATGTCTGCTCTAGTTCTTCTGGGTATTTATGGGTACAAATGTGCAGCTTTCTCATTCTTTATATAAAGGAAAATTTATAATAGCCAACTTCTGGGAAATATTTCACTTACTGTTTCCTGATTTCCACCCGTACATCTGTCTGTGTGACATAATATTCAACATGAATAAGAGATGTTTTCCAATGTAACTTCATGTTTCATATCAATCTTTATAAATATACATACACATAAAATTGTGATTTCTTTGGCTTTTTTTCTGTTGATAAAAATTATGAATGCTCACCAATATATGCACAATTTGTTTTCTCTTCCATTCTTTTTTCATTTCTTAGTCAAATTGAAATTAAAGTGACCTTGTTATTATTGTCAGTAAATCATTTGAGACAGATACATTTTACCTTAAGATGTATTCACTTTGGAAACTTTAATGTTAATGAAGGGAGGTCAATTTCACTGTGCAAATGAGATACTAGTTTTCAGTACTGATGATATCAACACATGCACTCAGCAAAACTATTGAGTATATTATTTGCTCAGATGTTGAAAGGATTATGTAAACACTATATTTTTAGAAACGACAGGGGAACTTAATCACCAAAGTAATACATATTATCCGGAGAGTGTGCCTATAAATATATTGCATATTATCCAGAGAGTGTGCCTACAAATATCTTAGGTAAATATGTTATTCAGCAAATGAAATAATGGCACTTTGCTACTATTATATATTAGTATAGATTGTTAAATAATTTTTTTTTTACTTTTATCACTGTTAATAATTTACATTGGTAGGTATATGTGAGGCATTTTTGGCTTTGGGTAGAAATACAACAAAAGATAAACACGAAGACTGCTTTGAAAGGCTTCAAATTTCTTAAGTTCAGATTTTGTTATCGTTATGCTGGGATTCATTGGAGTCTCACTTTGCAGAGGCATAATGTTAAGAAAAGGGGAAAAGAAACAAATGACTGTGCAAATAGATTTAGGTAAAGTCACAAAATATACAAAAGATATTTAATTGAATTTAAAAGACCTTCCCTGCTGGAAGCAATCCTAATAGATGTTAATTTCCATAAACAGCAGATCTGTGTGAGAAGAAGAAAGAAGTTGAGCTTTATATGAGGCCACCAATATATCCTCCCTTTGAGGTATGAAAGATCTTAATGCTGTGCAAATTGTGCGTGTGCACACACACGTTTCTTTTTACAAAAAGAGTTGAGCTTTCTCTGACTCTTCACCTGTTAGAAGTAAGAGGACCTGGGAAAATTCATTTGAATTCCTCCTTCCCCATATATTTGCCTTCCCACACAGGCTATTTGAGTTTGCATTCGTTGACATGGGTATAGATGATATACGTAGTGGAAATATTATACCCTGTAGAGTGGAAACAGCTTCGACATTGTCAGTGGAACCACATTAAACGTGTGAGTACGTGTTCATGCACAGATACGTCTAGAAGATTATACAAAAGTCTCATAATATTAGTTGTCTCTGAAGAGGAAATTACTGGTTGGGAGGACAAGAGTGGGTGAAAGGATCATTTTTCAAATTTCATTACCTTTCCAAGCTTTTGAATTTAATAATATGCAAAAGCATTACCTTTTCAAAAGTTCATTTACTTAAATTGTGTGGATGTCTCTGGGTATGTGACAAGCACAGCCTGTCACCAGAAAGAAAAGAACTATTATTGTAAAAACTGACTAGCACACAATGTAAGTTTCATACTGTCATATTAAAGGCCCAAATATTACATAATAATTTTGATATTTAAAAAATACTGGTTGGAGAACATGTAATGCTGTAATTTTACACTTTATTTTACTTATCTCTTGCTAATTATCTCCCAATTTTCTTAAAGAGAGAAATACCATAAATTTGTTGTATCATGCTAAAGAGATGTATAGAAATCAATGACCTTGGAGATACTCACTTATTTCTGGTGAAATGATAAAAAGTTTGCCCATTTAAACAGTAACTTCATCTTTTTTCTCCCTGAAATGACAAACTCACTGGAGTATATAACATTATTTATAGAAAATAGTGTAGTAAATGTCATAGTGAAATGATACTTTCCGATTTGGGGAAGGCACCAAGAGGTGAAAGATTGTTAGGTAGGTTTTACTTTTGTTATATATTAGAACAACGATAATAATAAAGATAATAAAGATAGCTACCACATATTGATTATGTCTTACATGGCCTCATGTAATACTCATTTTGTTCTTAAGGAAATACTGCTTTTATCCTCATGGTACAGATGAAGAAACTAACATACAGAAATGTTTAGGAATTTCCCCAAAATCCACATGATTAATAAATGATAGAACTATCTACAGAGTCAATACCCCATATCATTATATTCTACTTGAAATGTTATTTTCCGTGTTGAAAAGCCTGAGTCTAAATTATAGCTTTACTGGTTTCAATCTTACCTGAAGGAAAAAAGTTTTCTCAGATGTCAAGGAGTAGCCAACTCTACTATATCGTAAGAGAGATCAACTTGCTAGCCCAAGATTGCTGTTTGCAGATATGCTGATTATTTGAACTTCGTCTCATATATTTTCAGAATGAGGAGAACTATATCTACCCATTGGGTGGCTCAAGGGGTAGGGTGTTAGCCCCATATACTGGGGGTGGCGGGTTCAAGCCCAGCCCCAGCCAAAACTGCAAAATATACCTACCCATTTGTATCTCCATCTGAGACCAACTTACGTTCCAGCTGTACCTAGATCTTAGCTGATGAAACTAGACTCAACTACACATTAAAAAGTTAAAGTAAATAGAAATCCATGTTTTCTAAACTCTCTCACTTACAGAATTTTGTCAAACATTGTCAATCCAAGCATTATATCATTTAGGGGATGTTTTGGAAATACGGTCTCAGAAAATGGGGATAGTGGAAATCCTTGAGTATTTTTTATAGTGATTCTTTATTCGAGTAGGGAACAAAAAGGTGGTTTTGGTTATATGTCCCTAGAAGTTCATGACACTCATGCTTTGATCCACTCTAGACCCCAAACATCATTTCTTTCTGCAAAAATGGTAGAAAACTAAAGCATGAGATGCTTTTTTAAAAAAGTATGTTTAACTTAATAACTTTGCATATTTATCACTTAGTATTAAGTCAGCAAATCCTATCACATATAAAAGAGAGAGTGGTTCACCCCATCCATTAGGGAAAAGAGTAGCTAACATGTATTCATAAAGTCTGGCTGAGGATAAATCTTTTTCACCCTTCTGGTTTACCATAGAAGAAGAAATTTGGGCATGTTAAAATAATAAAATGAAGAAATTTTGCCAGAAGAACGCTAAGAAGCCAGTGAAAATAATAGTAATTATTAATTAGTATCTATATTCATTAGGATTTTATAAATTCATTTTGATTGATTTGCTCTCAGTTTGACCCTTTTGTTCACGACATTATAAAAAAGAACCAATGAAGAAGAGTTTGGGAAAAAATGTTTTTCCTCTGCTCACCTGCCAAGAATTGTATGAAAATCAATTCAGCAACATCTGTGCAATTTCCCAGGGAATAGGATACAAAAGCCCAATATTTAATTTTTCACATAAATATGACTTAATCTCCACATCAGTAATCACAGAAGTTTTATTTGTCTTTTAAACAAAAGCAGCATCAATAACAGGGGACCCCTAAACAGTCTGAACCTACCAGATCCTATGAGGTTCCAAATGGAATTCTAGCTATTAAAAAAAAGCGCACACAAAAGCATTTAATAGATGTCAATTAAAATATATGGATGAATGAATAATGAGGCTGAAAATCTAAGTAGACTGTTCTAGAACAGAAGGCTCATAAACTGCATACCGAGAAATGTAAACTCAAATTTTCTATTAATCCAATGTTTAGAGGCATTATACTTTCAGGAATAAACTACCTGGTATTAAGTTCTCTTACATTATTGAGAGAATAAACTCATTTTACACATATGTAGTAACAATGGTGGAATTTTAGAAGAATTTTACTTTAGAATAGTAGAATAATAGAAATAGTAGAATTTTACTTTAAAATTGCTAATTAAAAGGTAAATTCTAAGCATTTTTTCTGCCTTTTAAACAAGAACCTTTAAGTCATTCCATGTTTGCAAGAGAAAATAATTTTTCCTAGATTAACGATATTTAATAAACATCCCCAAATTAAAAATACAGAATTAGAGAAATCAACTTTTCAATCAACATTGTTAACAATTCACTGCACATAGACAACCCATAGATGATAAAATGGTTGGCAAATGCATTGGGTGAATTTGTTTGTTAGGGGAACCAGATAATTCTCCTGTGTAAAGTTCACTCATCAAAATATTTTTTTGCTAAAGTGAAAGGTAAAACTGATCTTTATAAAAAAGAGATTTACTGGTCCAACCTTAAGAAAGTCCCCAAATCAACTTCACTAGCAGTGGACCTCACGGCTGGTAGTGAGACCAGGTGCTACCTACTGTGTTTCAAGGTGAAGTACACAGTCTCACAGTGTTCTTGCTGAAATGTTTTCATCATTAGTTCTAGTTTATAAAAACACACAGGGAGGAACAAGTTTGATGACACTGTAAGAAACGAATCAGACAAAACAAAAATTGGGTACATTGTATAAAATAATTAACCCAGACTATTAAAAGATTCAATGTAATAAAAATTAATAAATGGGGAACTTTTCTAAATTAAAATAAGTTAAAGAGATACATGAGTCAAGGGCACTTAATAAGCTGTAAGCTATTCTAGGTTTTCAGATAAAAGTAATTGTAAAATATTTCTTGCCACCAACTCAGGAAGTTTGAAATCAGCTAGATCTTAGAAGGCATTAGGGTGTATTATTACAAGCAATGGAATTATATGAGAATATTTTTGTTTTTTAGGAAACAATGGTAGAATAACTAGGGTTTGAAGTTTCATGACATAAATATGAAAAATATGAACAAGTGTCCAGTCTATGCCATTCATTCTTTTAACTTTTCTGTGGTTTTGAAATTTTTGTAATGAAAGCTAGAAAAATACTTGCTGATAAGCAACTGCCAGTGATATATTGCTTACCTTCTTTATAAGCTAAGAATCTTTAAAATATCGTAGTCAAACTTTATTAAGAAGTGCCTTAAATGGATAAGAAAACAACTCAAAGAAAATTCATTTCAAAGGCAGAAAGACGTACAGATTGCAAATAGCCCTGTGCAAAGTCATAAGAGCTGTCATGAAAGCTGAGTAATTTTCTTTTAAAGGTGCTTTAAGCTTTAAAAGAAAACAGAAAGGAAAAACTTCAGAGGACTTTTTTTCAAAAGGTAGCATAGTATCCAAGGCTAATCTCACATTTTTAGTAACAAATAATAAATAAAATTAAATGAATAATTTAAAGAACTGATGGAAGCTGATCAAAATTGAAACTGCCACTCATCCCTCTAAGACAATGGCTTGCCATTTAATTGTGTAGGCATGACTTGCTAGATCCCCTACCTTGCATTTTTCTTGAGAATATGCTGCATGTTGGTAGACCACAGTGAATCACAGAATTCACCCTCTTTCTCGGCCTGGGGCTTTTATACTCTTGATATTTCAATCCCCATCACTAGTCTATCTCATTTAGCCTAAAATGAAGAGGCACTCCAGTGGAAAATAACACAAGCCTTAGTTAGAAAACCTCATACGATCTACCTATGTGTCCTGGGGTGGGGACAAAGCCTTTAATGTTTATTCAGTATAAAACGAAGACAGCAATATGACCCCCTGTCTCTTAGGACTATTTCTTAATCATTTATCATTTCAAGATATAGTTTCACTGAGATGGTTGATTTAAGAAATTCGATCAAGAGGTATAAATTCCTTAAGTAAATATCATAACTGTTCCCCATAGACACATGAAGATTCACCACCAATCTCAGGACTTAGAGTAGGTCTAAGAGATGATCAATTTAGCTAGATATCTGATGATATCATCTCTAGTAGGAGATGAGTGTGTGAAAAAAGTCAGTGAAACACTAGGAAAGGCCAGGCACTGTGCCTCATTCCTGTAATCTAAGTACTCTGAGAGACTGAGGCAGGAAAATTGTTTGATGCCAGGAGTTTCAGACCAGCCTGGGCAATATAGTGAGCCCCTACTTCTACAAAAAATGTAAAAAAATTAGCCAGATATGGTGGCATATGTCATTAGTCCAAACTACTCAGGAATCTGATGCAGGAGGATTGTGTGAGCCTAGGAGTTTGATGCTGCTGTGCAATGAGCCATGATTGTACCATTGTGTCCCTGTGTGAGTACCAGAGCAAGACCTTGACTCAAAAAGCAAAACAGAATAGGGTAAAATAAAATAACATGCTTAGGCAATGAAATTGAAGACAGTGCTGTGCATTTGAAGAAGTTATTTTAGGGATGGAATGCAGAGGTTTCAAGACAACTCAGGCCCCACCAGGCGTGGTGGTAATCATGACACTCTGGGAGAATGAGGTGGGTGGATGTCTTGAACTCAAGAGTTGGAGACTAGCCTGAGCAAGAGTGAGACCCTGTGTCTATTAGCAAACAAACAAAACCAACCAACAAACAAAAACAAAATCATGATAGCCAGGCATTGTGGTGGGCACCTATAGTCCTAGCTACTTGAAAAGCTAAGGTAAGAGGATTGCTTGAGTCTGGGAGTTTGAGGTCGCTGTGAGCTTTGAAGCCACTGCACTCTACTCAGGGTGACAGAGTAAGACTGTGTCTTAAACAACACCACAACAAAAAACGAGAACTCAGGCCAAAGGATGGGTGAAAACAAGAGCAGAGGTCAGAGAAGTAAACAGGAACAATGTTGCAAAGAGGCTTCTATTTCTGGGCTTTTATCTTTAGCTATGAGACATGATGAAATATAATGCAGAGTAATTTATGTCTTGGAAAATCTAAGACTCAGTAATGAAGGAGACTGTTAGAAGCCAGGTGCAGTGGTGCATACTGTAATCCTAGCACTCTGGGAGGCCAAGGAAGGAGGATCCTTAGGCTCAGAAGACTGAGGCTGCGGTGAGCAGTGATTGCAGCAGCCCAACACCACTCCAGGATGGGGAACAGACTGAGATTCTGTCTTGAAAGAAAAAGAAAAAAAAACCTGTTATAATAAGAGATGGGATCTCGGACTACATATTTATTTGAATTCTCCAGAGCCAAATGCAGTTCATAGCTCATAGTAAGTGTTTAACTCTAAAATTGGTGGCAATATTTAACTGAGGTATAAAATTCAGTAAAATACTAGGGGGATATTAAATACTATTATGCATTTCGAATTTAAACAGATCAGGTTTATATAGTGCTCTCCTTGGAATCTTTGCTTGCTTCCTGCTTGTCAAGGGACTGAATATGTCATTGTCTCACTGCTCTCTGAACCCTCAATAAAATTATGAATTCTGAAATAGATTTAAGGAAAAAAAATCTCCTTATAATATCCATAACCTCTTGAACATTTAGGCATCTTGGGATTGCTAATGTCAATGCAAGTAATCAATTACACTCTCAAAAACAGCTAGTAAGAACTAGCTGTGGGCTTAACTAAGCACTGAACATTCTGTTACTGTGCAAAGGTAGAGATGACTAATTCATAAAAGGATTATATTTGGACATTAGTTACTTTTTACCCTGCAAATGTTTATTGACGGATCTACAATTCTCACAAGTTGGATAGAAATCTTAAATGTTGTTATATACTTATTTTTTTATAACTGTGTTATGTAAAAAATTAGATTCTTTTTTATGATTATTATAAAAAAGAAGATTTAAATAAGATTTATCAGCAGCTTTAAGTAAGTGAAGTGGATAGAGTATCATGGAACACGGATATAGAGGTGTCAAAGATTAGTCTTTGCTTACACTGTCATTTCTAAGCAGGAGGACCTTAGCCCAGGAAAATCTAGTCACATGGCTAGTACAGTAATTATAGAAGCCAGCATTAGAATCTATGTTTCCTATCTATTGGTTCAAAGATCATTCAATATATTAAACTATAAAAGATTTGGAAACTCTTGTTCATAAAAAATGTAGAAGGACGAAAACGTTAAATGGAGTGATGATTAAATTTATTTTGATGCATTGATGCTGAGACTATCAGATCAACTGATTACCTTTGTTGGTTGTAGTGCATCTTTTACCCAGAGGGTCTGAATGGAAGCAGCTAGAATTTACAAAATGGAGGAGGAGGAGGAAGAAATGGAAGGAGAAGGAGAAAAAATGGTGGAAGAAGAAGAAACAAAAGAATGGAGGAGAGGAAGAAGAAGAGCAGGAAGAGGAAGAGGAAGAGGAAGGAGAGGAATAAGAATGCTGAGAAGGCTGAACGTTATAGCCATCTAAATATTGGGTTTTACCCTTTTTTTTGTTTTATCCTCTTTGATTATTCAAGAATATGAAGGAAGTTTTTATAGAGAAAACTAGACAGGGAATACGCAAATCACTTGGCTGTCAAGACACTTTCCCTTTACCTGGACAGAGAGTGCAGGTGGTTCTTATCTTAAGCAGCAGGTAAGAAGGAAAGTGAGGGATATTTCAAATTCCCTGGAAAATGACATGGAGCTCCACATCATAGAATTCATGGTCAGCAAGATTATTAGAAAGATGGTGCCTCGTTCCCCCAGTCTACATGGATAATTCATATCTTAACAAGTTCATGTTCTAAGTGCTCTCGTTACTCAGACCTAAACAGATGTTTTCATGTACAAAAACTATTTCTTGGGAGAAGGCCCTAGGCAGAAAGCAATCTGAGCACTCCATATCCCCAAAATATATTTCTAAGGCACAAAAGTAAGTAAAAAAGAAATTAGAAAATAGTGCCTGTTAGGGCTATGTGCACAAAACCACCTGTGTATCCCACTGGAATTAATATTCTGGCTCAATACGCCTGCAGGAAGCTCTGAGATTATCCACATACAATAAGCTCTCAGGCGATTCAATGATGTTGATGTGCAGATCAGTTTGAGAAGCAAGGTTCTTGATCAGTAAATGAAACTGCAGTTGTTGCAAGGAGGTTTCTCCAAAAAAAAGATATTTTATTCTTTCATTGAGTTCCAAAGTACCCTTGAAAATATATTCCTAATTTAGGAGATCCTTTCCAAACAATTGATTTATATGAGAAAAGTAGATGAGAGAAAAAAATGTTTCTTAAAAACTGCTATATTTCAGTTTTCCAATTATATGTAGTTAAACAATGAAACCTGTAAACTATCAAATAATATTTTAGATTGCATTTAGAAAGCAAATTGAGGAACTTATGTGTCCAAATCTATACCAGGAATAACAGTAGATGCAAAAGTATTAAAAGGAGATTGTTTACTCTCAAGCAATTTAAAATTCCATTGAAAATAGAGACAAGTATATAGACCTATACATGCATATAGCCATAAACTTGTTCGATAAATACTTTCATATGACTCCTTTCATTCAGACAGTTGGAGGACACCTTGACCTTACCTTCATGGGTATTTAAGACATCCAATTTGCAACTCATGTATTTCAAATCTATTATGCAGTGTGTGATGATACACATTAGTGAGTAACATATAAAATCAAATTAACCTTTATTATTTACATTTAACTAATTAAAGCACCTACTTTAATCAAAAGTTTACACCTTACGAAACTCTCTTTTTTATACCTATATGATTTCTTGAAACCTTATAAACTTAACTCCAATAGTTAAGAAAAAATGTTAGAGTGAATTAAATAACATGTAATTTTTTCTTTCCCTAATGAGTATAACCAATGAGATCATGTGTGATTTGTGACAGACTTTGAATACTGTCATAACTATGCCAGAAATGGATTAATATATTTTAAATTATTTTCCTAGCTTATGGTTAAAAATCAAGTGTATAGTCTAAGGGAGTTTTTCTTATTGCTAGGAAAGCTTACCAACATAAAGGCCCATGAGGTTACACAGATGATCTGTTGAGGCTCCTTTCTTCCCTAAGGAAAATTTTGTCATGTTGGTTAAGTTGAAAATATCACAGTATAATTTCTATCATAGAAATCAAGGGCATGTTAAAATGCATGTTCTGAAAGATTCAAAAGACTGTAAATTGTCTTATCTCGAGTCTCCAGAAGAGTGCCTTTCAGAACATTAGCCTTTCCCAGGAGCATTAACTTACTAATGCCTGGATTTCAGTCTTGCAAATTCTGACTTAATGTTTAGTGATTATCACTCCTTTAAAAGGTGCCTGGATTGATGATGACTGTGCCACAATGTATTAAAAGGGGAAAAGATCCTATAACATTAAATGTAGCATAATTTAAGCTTGCTAGTTACAAGCTATGTAACCTTGAGAACTTTACTTAAACTCGCTGAATCTTAGTTTTCTCATCTGTCCAATTTGATAATCAAACCTAATTTTCAGTGCTTTCAGGGATCATGGTAATTTATATATGGTGCCTTGTATGTAGATTATATTAGTTAATTCTTACAGGTGTTAATCACGTATGTGGAGCAGGGCCTTGTAAATGATACAGTATTGGTGCTGCTGGTTAGTGCAACGGTGAGGTTCATTGGGGTGAGTGAACTAAAACACCCTGAGAATGTTGAAAATGTCATGGTAAAAACCCCATGGCAAAACCCTTACAGCCAAGAGAAATCACACAAAGAAACAATTACAACTATTAATTGTTTGTGGAAATTAACTTGATAAAACTAAGTTTTTCAGCATTTGCCGAACACTGGAAACTCCACATATCCAAAACTAATTTTTTTTTTCTTTTGAGACAGAGTGTCACTATGTCACCCTGGGGAGAGTGCCGTGGTGTCACAGCCCACAGCAATGTCAAACTCTTGGGCTTTAGCGATTCTCTTGCCTCAGCCTCCCAAGTAGCTGGGACTACAGGCACCCACCACAACGCCCGGCTACCAAACTAAAATTTTAATTTCTTCTTTTAGATGGATGTAGAATTCATATACACAAAGTTTACTTTTTTGTTTTTCACTATAGTCAAACAGATAAATATCCATAACTGTTATCAAGCCCCATAATATTTTTGTCAACTCAAAAATAATCCATAATCATAGCCACCATCCTGTTTCTTCTCTCCACCACACCTCCTGGCAAAGACTAATCTTCTTTCTATCTCTATGGATTTGCATACCTGGGACATACTTATAATATGTTTCTACAGAGTTTGGCTTCGCTTCTTTCTTCCAGTATGTTTCAATGCTCAACATATGTTGTAGGATGTATTAATTATCCATTCCTTCTTGTAAATAAATACTATCCTACCATATGGATATACTCTATTTGGTTTACACATTCATTGGTTGTTGAATATGTGGTCTCTTTCTACTTTTTGCTATTACAAACATTGCTGCTAAGTGTGTAAAGATTTTTATACAATTTTTTTGTGTAGACATGTTTTCAAATCCATTGTAAAATGAGTATATGTGTTTGTATATGTTCAATTTTTTTGCAATTCATGAATTTCCATTGCATTAATTCTCAGAAAGAGGCTGTATACCTGAGCATGTAATTGCTGGATCATACAGTAACCTGAAGTTTAAATTTTGAGAAACTAACAAAGTGATTGCATTATTTCATATTCACACCAAAAAGGTATAAAAATTTCAACTGGATACAAAGCCTTGTTATTGTCTGTCTTTTTTGTAGTCGCCGTCAGAACACAAATGTTTTCACATAATAAATGAGAAAATCACATGAAGGTTATGTCAAACAGTTGGATGAAAATATTTCAGATTGTATATGAAGCCTGCACACTGTACCCCATGATTGCACTAATGTACACGGCTATGATTTAATAAAAAAATAAAGTAACACATATATAATTGTTCTGTTTTGTATTACTTGATGGCCAATGGTATTGAATAGCCTCTCCTTGAAACATCATTTTTAATATCAAATGAAATTCATGAGGTACCTTTCTAAGTACAGATAATGTAAAGCAAATCTCCAGCATATGTTGTAAAGTGAAAAGTAAGAACCTGCCAAAAATGTACACAGTCACACGCTATCTCCTGGGGGGAAATGAGGGACCATGTATGTGCACCTGGTATATAGCCCTATGAAATCATCCCTTGGGAGAGGGATATGGGCTAAAATATACTCAGGGCATCACAATATGATAAACAGTAGACTCCTTTTTTACTTTATCTCACTTATTATAGTAAATCTAAAAGTCAGCATTATTACCCCTTTTTACCTGGGGCACATATTCAAGTTGCAGGCTATCTTTATAGAAATAAATTTCTTAGGAGAGTGTAGACAAATAGAAAAGTTATTTTTAGCAATAATTATGATGAATATGGAATAGAAAGAAAATTTGACTTTGGAATCCACATCTGTTTAAAGAAAAAGCAAAATAATTTGAGGAAGATAGTATAGTAGAAACCTGATACTCAATATTTCTACTTCTCTATTTTGTGCCCTAAAATAACTTTAATACACACACTAATGCTTAAAATCTCAGCCATGTGGGGTTTGGGGTCACTAAATTGGATAGAGTATATCAATTTATACATAGTGGCTTTTTGGATTTGCAGGGATAAACACACAAATCTCTGATAGATTTACTTAAATCAATATCCTGCATAATTGGCTTTTATTGTTGTCAAATAGATCATTTTACCAAGTGAAGATAGGACAGAGGCTTTAGATGACAATTCACTTGTATTCTATTTTATTCTCAGAATGAACATTTTACACATAAAGAAAAAGGCCATTTTATGAGTTAACTTTTTTTTTTTCTTTTGCAGGTTTTGGCCGGGGCTGGGTTTGAACCCTCCACCTCTGGCATATGGGACTGGCGCCCTACTCCTTTGAGCCACAGGCACCACCCAACATTTTGTTTTTTTAATTCATGGATATTATACATCTTGGAGGAAAGAGGAACATAGAAGGACAGTTGTCAAAGTTTGCCTCCAGTAATTTCATTACGCAGCATCTGCTCATTGCTCACAAAGTGTTCAAAGGCACATCGTTCCAGAATGGACTGTAAGTAATGTATTAGAAATGCACACCCCTGCATCTGTTTCTCAAAGATGTTCTCTAGTAATTATTTTTGCTTTCTATTACAGGAATAAAATTAATATTCTAAGAATCTATTTAGTTTTATATATAAATTCATTCAATGTTAATGCATTTATTAGAAGTCTTTATGACAATAAAACTCACTATATGCTGTAATAATGAATGAATGTATTAATCATATTTTTGGTTAAATCTCAATGCATATTCATAAGTTTGATAAAATAATGTCTTGATGAATTAATAAAAACATAAACAATTGAATTGTTTCCAAAGCTAAAGGCAAAAATTATTTAATGGGATTATATTTGTTCATCTATTTTGACCTTCTTTTTCCCACTGTCTAAGCTCCTGAACTTTCTAAGCTGTTTACTATTACTGATGGGATATTGTTATTCTTGATGATTAGAAAATACATCAGCTATTGATGATAATATCATCTTAATGTGAAGGTGGGATTTATTCCAGATCAGTTGGTGTCTGGGTCCAGCCAGACAAATCTTCCCTTCCCTACATTATGTGATTTGAGGTGCTGCCACTTCCATTCACAGAAGACTTCTCAAAGCAGTACTGACTTCTAAGGAATAGACAATGTCTCTCTAATTTCCCATTCCATGGGTTATTAGACCATGCACTCCTCCAGCAGAGGTCTCATATGCATCTCTGCATCCTGTTCATTTAACAAATGTCCTTCCTATGCCAGAGAAAATATTCAATGGACAAAAATTTGTTGAAACAAATACTGTGTCCATGTAAATTCTTAGTACGCTATATATTTGCACTAAACTCATTATGCTGAAATTGTTTGATTAAGGGCATGGATTCCCCAACTAGAGAGACGATGGGATTTTTTTTTTCTTACTGTTTCACTGAAATACATTGTGTCAGCTTGGGTCCTCCAGGAAGTATATGGAAAAATGGGTAGAAGCTCCAAGAGAATGGTTAAGGGTGGTACTTGTGAAAGATAAAAGGAGAGAGAGCAGGAGAAGGTGCAATTTTCAGACCTGCCATCCTAGTCTGGCCCTTGTACAAGAAGAGAAAAGGGAAAAAGAATTGGGTAGAAAGTGCCCCGATTATGGTGCAGCAGTGAGGTAATCTCAGACATATCAATGAAAAGCACTATTGCCAAGATTGCCAGATGCAAGTCTTATGTTGGGCAAAAATGACCACCTCCTAGTACTCTGCCCATGCTAAGCCATAGGCCCAGGCTGTCTTTGAAGAGTATGTCCTCAGCACAAATACTGTGGCAAAGGCCATTGCAAGTGGAAGCTGTCACCTCACATTTCTACTTGAGGCAGGTTCTTCTGAGCAGGGAACTTTTGAGCGGCACAGTTCTACGGCTACTATTGTACAGCTACCACTCCCCAATCTCCATATTAGGAATGCTCTTTCCTGTATTTTCTGCTTGTTAAATTTCTGTTCTGGATTCAAGCTTATTGTCAATGTTCTCTTCATATATGCCTCTTCTCCTAAACTCATTAGCATGGTAAGATATTTTTTTCACATATACATGTATTTATTAGGCATCCACTTTTTGCCTTCACAGAATTAAAAAGGCTTAAAATTTAATAGCAAAACAATGTGCTCCCTTCCCTTG
>CAUYRH010107635.1:0-42054 GCA_963574655.1 Perodicticus potto | reverse complement strand
GGCTGGGTTTTTCCATTTTTTTCATGAGTCGGGGTCTCACTGTCGCTCAGGCGAGTCTCGAACTCCTGAGCTCAAGCAATTCTCCCTCCTCAGCCTCCCACAGTGCTGGGATTACAGGCGTGAGCCACCGCGCCCGGCAGTTACAGTAATTTTCTATAGAGTTTTTGGGAGAATTATTTTATGCAGGTAAGCATATCATCTGCAATAATGACAATTATGTTTTTCCTTTACAAAGTTTGTATTTTTTATTAGTTACAGTAATTTTCTATAGAGTTTTTGGGAGAATTATTTTATGCAGGTAAGCATATCATCTGCAATAATGACAATTATGTTTTTCCTTTACAAAGTTTGTATTTTTTCTTGTCATATGCGTAGGCTAGGAACTTGAGTAAAGTATTAAATTGTTCCTGTCTTACTCCCAAACTTAACAGGAGTGCTTTCAGTTTTTGACTGTAAGTGTTATGTCTCCTATATCTTTTTTTGTGGGTAACCTTTATGATATGAAAAAAATTATTTTTATTTTATTTTTTAATATTAAAATTTTTTGGAAGCATTCTTATTTTTACAAGCATTTCAAATGCTTTCTTCTTTTTTTTTTTTTTGTAGAGACAGAGTCTTACTTTATCACCCTCGGTAGAGTGCCGTGGCATCTCACAGCTCACAGCAACCTCCAACTCCTGGGCTTAGGCGATTCTCTTGCCTCAGCCTTCTGAGTAGCTGGGACTACAGGCACCTGCCACAACGCCCAGCTATTTTTCTGTTTTGCAGTTCAGCTGGGGCCAGGTTTGAACCCTCCACCTTCGGTATATGGGGCCGGCGCCCTACTCAATGAGCCACAGGCGCCGCCCTCAAATGCTTTCTTATGTTTAAATAACCTTTTGTTTTAAAGCGCACCTGAGAATAAGTTGTCTGCTGAAGTGCATTATTTGTGTATTTCCTATAAATAACGATATTCTCCATCACTGCCATTTAGTAATTAAAATGAGGAAGTTGACACTGTTATGTTAGTACCATTAGGGACTATTCTGGTTTTGCCATTTATCCCTATAAAATTCTTCGTAGCAAAAAGATCTACTTCAGGATCACATATTGGACTTAGTTGTCATGTCTCTGTAATTTTCTTCCTTCTGTGATAGTTCCTCAGTTTTCCTTGGACTTTAATGACCAGGATACTGTTTACTATATAGGCCAGTTACTCTGCAGAATGTCTTTTAGTTTGGATTGGTCCAATATCACAGCATGATTGGATTCGGAATTTATATTTTTGAAAGAAGTGTCACAGGAGCAACATTGTATTGTTCTCATTGCATCCCATCACATGGCACATAATTTTGGTTTGTTCTGTTAGTGATATTAACTTTAATTACTTGATAAAGGTGTTAGCTGGTAGGCTTCGCCACTGTAAAATTACTCTTTATCTCTTCAGAGTTAGTATTTTGTAAGGAGGAATTTTGAAATTGTATAAGTACCCCATTCCTTGTCAAATTTCCAGTTTATTCAGTGATTTATTTATAATAGTATGTGCTCATTGCTTCTTATTTTATTCAGTTAGTCATATTCAATTAACATAATTTATTTTGATGCTCATACTGTCTATAATTTGGCTGTTAATAACTCAGGCTGACATCTATGGCCTTTTGACATATTTTTATCATTATTTGAGCACTTACTTGCTTTTTGGCAATACAAGAAGTCTCAGACTTTTAGTATTTTATGTGTCACAGCCTAGAAACCGTCATTTTCTCAAGGAGTTCTGGATTTCTTGTAATGGAAAGAAATGGTACTGAAAAGCCAGGAACTTGCAGTTAGGTGTGCATATTGATGTTTGGGTGTCAGTGCCTTTAAGCCCTCTCAGGATTTGTATGTCTTTGTGTGTGTGTGTGTGGGTGTGTGGGTGTGCATTTGGGGTGTTTATATACATACTTAATGACTGTATTTCTCTTATCTGTTTTGAAAACTGTGAGTTAATAGTTATAAGTTTAATTCTAATCAAAATGTAGCATTTTTTTTCCTTTTTGTATTTATAACCTCCTACTCTGACAGTGAGAAAACTGGTTTCCATTTTTCTTAATACATTTACTTATTTGGTTAATCCTCCTATATGTAACATTTTATCCTTCAGCTGTTACCCCCTCCTCTATATCATTTCCCTCCTTAACCTACTTGGCTTTGTTAGCTTGTTTTGGGCTATGTATAATTGAGGTTGCCCTTCATAACCTGCTAAGATTCTGAACCCCATGCCTGGCCTCCCTCACTCTTCTGTATGTAATTTCCTCATAGTACACAGGCTGTGACTTCTTTTCAGCCCCTGCGCTCTGATACACCATTCCAATCCGCTCTATATGGATGCCTCTTCACTTTGCCTGCGCTCTGATCCTAATATGTATGTCACTTGAGCCCACACTTGGTTTTGATAGATGGCATTGAGTCTTTTCCTTATTTTCCTGCTGGGGCTCTGGCAGCCCTTGCCAAGCCCTCCCATGTGTGGATGCCATCTTCACTCTGTTTGGACTCCGACAGATGAAGCCAGGCTTCCAGTTATGTGCATAGGTCCTCTTCTTTCTACTCAAGCTTGCTCTGATACCAGGCTGTTTTGTCAACACCTTATGGAAACTTTTTGTACTCTTTTTGGGATCTGACCCACAGTAGTAAGCTGCCATCACCCCCTCCACCACACGCTTGTGCTTTTTGACCTCTTGGTTTGGGCTTTGAAACCCCTTACTGGGTGGTCTTTTTGCAGTTCTGCCGAGGCTGGGTTTGAACCCACCACCTTTGGTATATGGGGCTGGTGCCCTACTCGCTGAGCCACAGGCGCTGCCCTGGGTGGTCTTTTTGGATGGAGAATGTATGCAATTGTGTTATTGCCACCACAGTAAAGATATATAGAACATTTTCCTGTATAGTCAGTCCTTTCTCAAGGATCACTACTCTGTTTTCTATTACTAAAGTTTTGTCTTTTCTAGAATTTCATCTACGTAGTGTATGGAACAATCTGATATGTACTGTTTTTCTTTCTCAATTTTGTTTACATGTCTTAATGGTTTCGACATTCATTTGTATTTTGCAAGTATCATAGTTCATCCCTTTTATTGTTGAGTAGCATTCCATTCTACATATATGTAGTGCAATTTTACTTTTATCCATTTACCTGTTGATGGACATTTGAGTTGTTTTCAGTGATGGGATAATTGAGATAATGCAGAATCTCTAGGTGTTATTGGTAAAAGTAAATAAGAATAAGTGTAATTTCAAAAAATCAGACCAGACAGTTTTAAGGTGGAAATTGGGTTCAAACTAGTTCTTCCACTTGTAGTATGATGTTATACAAGTTACTTAAACTCTTTGTGCCTCTGTTTACTCATAAAAGATAATAGATATGATAGTAGTACCTATCTCAGTACTGTTATGAAGACTACACATGGTAATTCAGATAAAATGCTAAACACAGTGCCTTATACTTATAAAACAATTAATACACATTAGCTATCATATTAATAATAATAGTAATAATATAGTGTGAAAGTCAAAGGTTTTTTTTAAATTTTATTTTTTTCCATTTATTTGTTAATTTTTATTGAGATGGAGTCTCACTTTGTGGCTGTCTGTAGAGTAATATGGCGTCATAGCTCACAGCAACCTCTAACTCTTGGGCTTAAGCGATTCTCTTGCCTCAGCCTCACAAGTAGTTGGGACTACAGGTGCCTGCCACAATGTTTGGCTTTTTTCTGGTAGAGACAGGGTCTCACTCTGGCTCTAGGCTCAGGCTAGTCTCCAACCTCTGAGCTCAGGGCAGTCCACCTGCTTCCGCCTCTCAGAGTGCTAGGATTACAGGCGTCAGCCACCACATCCGGCCAAGTCAAAGATTTTTTTTTTGAGACAGAGTCTCAAGCTGTCACCCTGGCTAGAGTGCTGTGGCATCACAGCTCACAGCAACCTCCAATTCCTGGGCTCAAGCGAGTCTCCTGCCTCCATCTCCCAAGCAGCTGGGACCACAGGCGCCCGCCACAATGCCTGGCCACTTCTTGGTTGCAGCCGTCATTGTTGTTTGGCGGGCCCGGGCTAGATTCGAACCTGCCAGCTGAGGTGTACGTGGCTGGCGCCCCAGCCCATTGAACCACAGGTGCTGAGCCAAAACAAAGCTTACATTTTACAAGTATATACTTGGTTCCTGAATCATGGTCATAATTATCTTCCAACTTAATCTAATAACCTCTGAGATAGGCTGACAGTATAGGGATTATCCTCTCCTTTGGGTATATAAAGAGAGGCACACAAGATTTGGCTAATTAATGACCAAGATTTGCCAGCAAATGATCATACGATCATTTCTATTGAATTCCACTCGGTGGGTACTTCACCTAGAAGGGTTTTTTGTTTGTTTGTTTTTATTTTGTTAGTTATGGAGTCTTTATACCTAAGAGGGGTGGGAAGGAAACTGTAGGCTCCTTTTTCTTTTTTTTTTTTTTTTGAGACAGAATCTCACTTTGTCACCCTCAGTAGAGTGCCATAGTGTTACAGCTCACAGCAACCTCAGACTCTTGGGCTCAAGCAATTCTCTTGTCTCATGTTGTTTCGTTGTTTCTAATTAAAAGGAGGATAGAAGAGAAAGAGGAATGAGGAGAGGAAAACCAGTAAAGAGGCCTTTTGAGAGGATGAGATATAATCTGGTTAGTAAACTGCTCCCAGATACCTTGTGGATCATTCTTACTGCACCACGTTGTGAATACAATGACAGTCACTGTTAACCTAAATAAGAGTCCAAAAGAGCCTATGTGCTGGCATCTGGAGTTTGTTTATTCACTTCCATAGCCTGCTGTCATAGATAAATTAGGAGACTGGACTCCATGGTATCCATTAAGGACCCAGGGCACTTTGTGCACCCAGGGAAGTATTGACTGACTATAAATTTAGTCTAGAGCAGGGGTCCTCAAACTATGGCCCGTGGGCCACATGAGTTGGCGTGAATTGTATTTGTTCCGGTTTTGTTTTTTACTTCAAAATAGGATATGTGCAGTGTGCATAGGAGTTTGTTCATAGTTTTTTTTTTAACTATAGTCTGGCTCTTCAGTGGTCTGAGGGACAGTGAATTGGCCCCCTGTTTAAAAAGTTTGAGGACGCCTGGTCTAGAGTAAAAATGCTTGAAGATGTAACCACTTTAAGATAGGAAGATATTGTGTAACCTGGTAACCTATGAGGAGGAATCTGTTTCATGTATACACTACTATGATTAATAACATTACTGATGCTTGCTTTTTTTGAGAGGTTCTGGCATAGAACCAGAGTTAGGGGACAGTGCCCGTAGCTCAGTGGGTAGGGCACCAGCCACATACACCCAGGTTGATGGGTTCAAACCCAGCCCAGGCCAGCTAAACAACAATGACAACTGCAACAACAACAACAAAATAGCCGGGTGTTGTGGCAGGCACCTATGGTCCCGGCTACTTGGGAGGCTGAGACAAGAGAATCGCTTAAGCCCAAGAGTATGAGGTTGCTGTGAGCTGTGATGCCATAGCACTCAGGGATGACAAAGTGAGACTGTCTCAAACAATAAATAAATAAAAAAGAGAGGAGTCTACAAGAAAGGAGAGGAGGCCAGTCCAGGGACAAGGAAAGACTTTATTAAAGGGGGAAAAGGAGAATGGAGATTGACCAGGTTTCAGCTCAACTCCTTTTTACTAGCTTTATTCAAAAATAGGGAAGTGAGCCCAGAATATTGCCTGGGACTATTCTCTAATTGAGTGGAGGCAGGATTATGAGTATATCTTTAGGGTCAGGATATGGGTAAGGTGTTTTCAGCAAATCTGGCCTTGAGGCACTCCAAGAATCTAGAGAGAACCTTATTTTCCAAAATGGCTGCACTTCTGTCAGGGTTAGAATTCCTTTCCCACACTTTTACTGTGAGAGTATAAAAGTAACAAAAAGAAACAGGAGGACAGAGCAGTTCTTTCAGGAGATATCCCTTCTGCTCTATGAAATTGCTGGCTTTTCTGTACATAGAAGTGAAACTGTTAATCTCTCATCCACTTCTCTGTTGATTGGCTTGGGTGACAGGCAGATGGACTCCTTGGTCTGGTACCAAATACCCAGGAAGCACTGCTGAGTTAGAGATTCCTAAATACATACAAAGTGGTGATGTCTAGTAGGCAGGCAGAGTCTGGACCTGGTGAAGGGCTAAAGGATACAGGCCCTCTAATGAGGAAATACGATTACAGATACATTATAGTACACCAACAATTTGTTAAACCCTGTAAATATCCTGTGAATAGTGTATGTGTAGTGTGTGTTCAAAGAATTACTTGAACTTCTGTCCACCCTGTTTGGCACTTAAAGTCTTTAATATTCTGGAAGCCTCAAAAAATAGAAGAGGTCAGGGTTTCTTTAAAGCTCTTAGAGGGGCTCAGTGCCCATAGCACAGTGATTACCGCACCAACCACACCGAGGCTGGAGGGTTCGAACAATGACAACTGTAACAAAAAATAGCCAGGCGTTGCGGTGGGCACTGGTAGTCCCAGCTGTGAGCTGTGAGGCCATGGCACTCTCTGAGGGTGACAACCTGAGACTGTCTCAAAAAAATAAAATAAAATAAAATAAAATAAAGTTCTTGGAGGCCCAGAAAAAAGTAGTGGTTGATGAAACACATTTCAGAGTCATCAGCTCTCCAGCATTAATTAAAGGGGGTGTAGGGGTTCTCCACCAGAGAAGAGAGCTCTGGAACTCGGGGAGTCGTGAAAGAGGCGCCTACAAAGGATGCTAACCAGGAATGGCCAAAGAGATGGGAGAAATACCAAGTGAAATGAAGTCAGGGAAAGATGGCCAAAGGGGGAGAGAACACCGGGAGTGGCGCAAGCCAAAAGTGCGTTTTAGGAGGGGATTAATCAAATATGCGGCCGACTTTCGCTGGTCAACACCACCAGGTTAATTCTGCCAACTCCCCCAGGCACAGTTTACACATCTCTTTGACTCTTTTACAGGGTTTTATCCAATAATTTGCAGCTTGTTTTCTCCAACTAGACAGCAAAAGCAGGAAG
The DNA here is from genome assembly GCA_963574655.1 of Perodicticus potto. Lineage (NCBI taxonomy): Eukaryota > Metazoa > Chordata > Mammalia > Primates > Lorisidae > Perodicticus > Perodicticus potto. The sequence continues at coordinate 35,026 of CAUYRH010107635.1, read as the reverse complement.
TCTGCAACTTACTCATTTTTTTCTTCCATCGAGCCCTATTCTCTTATCGACCAACTAATATCAGTAGAATGACTTGAAAAACGTTTGAAGAACCACCCTAGGCCGGCGCGGTAGCTCACGCTCATAATCCTGGCACTCTGGGAGGCCAAGGCAGGTGGATTGCTTAAGCTCCGGAGGTCGAGGCCAGCCTGAGCAAAAGCGAGACTCCGTCTCCACTAAAAATGGCGCAAGAGGATCACTTGAGCCCAAGATTTGGAGGTTGCTGTGAGCTATGACGCCACGACACTCTATCCAGGGCGATAGCTGAAGTTCTGTCTCAAAAAAAGAAAAAAAGGGAAATCACCCAGAGAAGGATTTGAGGTTTTTGAGTAGCTACCCGGACACGGTTACACCACGCAGTCGCAAAGGCAGAACTCCGGCCTCCTTTGGAAGGGCTTAGCATTTGGCGCGAAATCACCTACTGGGAGGGGTTCTGAGAGAAGCCGCCATTCATTGGGCAGGTTTGGCGCGAAATCCCCGCGCTCCTGCTCAAGGATTGGCTCCGGCCGCCCCGGTTGGGTGAGGAGGCGGGGCGGAAGCCGCCGCCGCGCGCGCAAAGCGGACGCGTCTGGAAAGGAGCGACTCGTGGTGGTCAAGCGTGGCGGAGGTGGTCCTTCACTTCTAGGCAGCGATGGACCTCGCGGCGGCCGCGGAGCCGAGCGCCGGCAGCCAGCACCTGGAGGTTCGCGACGAAGTGGCCGAGAAGTGCCAGAAACTGTTCCTAGACTTCCTGGAAGAGTAAGTCGGCGAGCTCAGGGGCCGACCTCAGCTCCCCCGCCGCCGCCTCCCGAGCCCGCCGTCTCCGGCGGAGCGGGGCAGGGTAGGCGCGCGCTCGGGAACCGAGGGGCGCGTGCCCGGGAGGAGCGCCCTTTCCCACCTCCATCGCGAGGTTCCCGGCGGGGCCCGGGACAGGCCGGGTTGGTTTTTGAGTGAAAACCATCTCGGGCCCTCCACCCCCAAGCTCTTGTGGTGCCCAGTGCCCTGTGGTCAGCACTTTGCTTCTGACGCTTACCGCTTACGACCCGGTGAGCCCGGTAGCTGCACTGCCCCGAGCTCGCGCGGAAACCGAGGCCCGGTGAGGATGAGTGATCGGGGCCGGGCCGCTCGGCGCGGCAGGGTGAGCAGGAGGCGGCGCTGGCTTTGAAACCGGGCAAATTCTGGTGGGCCCGGGCCGCTCTTGGAGCCGGTTTGGGTGAAAGTTTGAGCGGGAACGTTGTGGCCTGCTAGCTACTCGGATTCGGGGGGAGCCCTGCCATGCCGAACATAACCCTGTGCCTCTCTCCCTCCCTCCCTCCATGCCTTACCTTCCCTCCCATTCTCCTTTTTACCTTCTCCTTCTGGGCTCCCGCATCTCAAGAACCCCTGTCCCTGGCGTGTTGCACTCACTGGTTATTTAGCACAGATACATCACTGCTCTCCCTTATGATAATGAACTCTGCTGCCTCCAGAATGAAGCGTAAACACTTTGAAGTGCATTATGAAATTAATGTTTTTATTGTGGTAAAATATACGTTGAGAAAATTTATCCTTCTAACCGTTTTTAAGTGTGCAGTTCAGTGGCATAAGCATATTCACCTTGTGCAGCTGCCACCCCCCATCTCCAGAATTCCTCCTCTTTTCCAAACTGAGACTCCATGCCTTGTAAGCTCTAAATAACTCCGTTTTCCTTCCCCCCACCCACCCCCATTCTTTCTGTCACTTTGAATTTGACTACTCCAGGTACCCCATGCAAGTGGAATCCAGAGGTTTGTCGTATTGTGTCTGACTTGTTTCACTTAGTGTAATGTCTTCAGTACTCACCTGTGCTGTAGCGTGGGTCAGAATTTCTTTCCTTTTTAAGGCTAAATAAAATCACGTTGCATATACAGGTTGAGTATCCCTTTTCTAAAATGCTTGGGACCAGAAATGTTTCATATTTTGGAATATTTGCGTTATACAGAGGGTGCCTAAAATGTATACACATTTTAGGAAAGGAAAAACCTATTAAAATTGTAATACTTCGTGTTTGACTTCTGCCATTACAACAGATAAGAGATATATATAAGATAACAAATGTTATTGGTATATATTGAGTATTACAATTCTAATACAGTTTTTTCCTTTCTTAAAATGTGTATACATTTTTTGGGCACCCTCTGTACTCCCCACTTGCATCCCTAATCCTAAATAACCACAGTGAGTTATTTTGTTGAGAATCATGTTAATACTCAAAAAGTTTCGGATTTTCCAATTGTTGACAATTCGACCTGTATAAATACTACATGTTGTTTTGTTTATCCATCTGTCAGTGGTCAGCAGGCATGGGTTGCTTTCACCTTTTGGCTACTGTGGATAATGCTGCTGTCATATGAAATTTTGATATACTTAAAACTGTAATTTAATTTTTATTCCCCTACCTCTGGCAATGTTATTCTCTGCCCAACAACTGCTCATCCTTTAAAACCCAGCTAAAGTCTTGGTTGTGAAATGTTTTGGGGTAGCACAAAACCTTTCTTCCCTTGTGTTTCCTTTATGACTTACATCTTTACTATCAGCCACTTCATCTGGAATGTGAACCCTATCTTTCCTCAGCCCCTCCTAGCCACCAAATCACATTATAAAGGTCCTCAATAAATGCTTCATTTCAACAAATAATGTAAGTGCTTTCGCTTTACCTTTCAGCTAGATGCTAGGGATGATGATATATAAGGCAAATAGTCCCTATACTTTTTTTCATATGCCAACACCCTTTCACAAAATCAATCTTAGTTTGCCATTGCTTATGATATAAAGTTCAAATTCTTCACTCTTTGCAGTTTCACCTTCCGAAACCAGCCTCAGTGATCATCTACACTCTTCTCATTCTTTCTCTGATTTGGCTATATGCTTGGAAACATCTTTAATCATGCTCTCCACCACTTACTTTTTTTCGAAGCTTTTGTCTCTTTCATAGGCTGAATTCCAGTGCCACTTTTCTTTTCTTTTCTTTTTTTTTGAGACAGAGCCTCAAGCTGTCACCCTGGATACAGTGCCGTGGTATCACAGCTCACAGCAACCTCCAATTTCTGGGCTCAAGAGAGTCTCTTGCCTCCGCCTCCCAAGTAGCTGGGACTACAGGCGCCTGCCACAACGCCCTGCCATTTTTTGGTTGCAGCCGTCATTGTTTGGTGGGCCCGGGCTGGATTCAAACCCGCCAGCTTAGGTGTACGTGGCTGTTGCCTTAGCCCATTGAGCCACAGGCGCCAAACACCAGTGCCACTTTTCATATATTTGATTCTATATTCTTTCTGTAAACAGAATTAGTTTATATTACCCTACCATATTTCATGTACTACCTGTTAGTAGGAACGTCTTTATTACCTGTCTTGTTTATATTCTCTCTAGATAAGCCAGGTATATTGTCAACCCTAAGGGGGGGGGGCAGCACTGCCATTTTCAGCTTCAGGTGCCTTTGTCAGTGCTTTGCGTGTAGATGTTGTTTAATATTTAGAAGAACATGCTATTTTTTTTCGCAAAACTAATCAGTATATTATGTTAAAAGAACAGAAACTAAGTTGTTTATATGATATTGTTTGGCCTTGTTTATTGAGACAGAGTCTCGTGCTATTGCCCTGGGTAGAGTGCTATGACATCATAGCTCACAGCAACCTCCAACTCTTGGGCTTAAGTGATTCTCTTGCCTCAGCCTCCCAAGTAGCTGGGACTACAGGCGCCCACCACAACATCCAATTATTTTTTTGTTGTAGTTGTCATTGTTGTTAACAATGACAGGCCTGATCCAGGCTCAAACTCACCAGCCTCTGTGCATGTGGCTGGCTCTGTAACCACTGTGCTATGGGCACTGAGCCCCAATGTTAATTATACATAAAAATAATAAAAGAACAGTTAGTATTTATTGCTTGGAAAATGTTGGATGAAGAAATTTAGTTTAAAATCCAAAGACACTAATCCCAGCACTCTGGGAGGCCAAGGCAGGTGGATTGCTTGAGGTCAGGAGTTAAGAGACCAGCCTGAGCAAGCTCATGATCCCGTTTCTAAAATATAGCGGGGCTTGGTGGCAGGCATCTATAGTCCCAGCTACTCGGAAGGCTGAAGTAAGAGGATCACTTGAGCCCAAGAGTTTGAGATTGCTGTGAGCTATAATATGGCACTCAACGTCAGGGTGACTGAGTGAGACTCTGTCTCAAAAAAAAAACCCAAAGGCACATTTTTGCTATATTCCACATACTGTGCAAATTTTTCTATGGGCATTTCTCTCATTTAATCTTTGCCACAATTTTATAAAATACAATGATGTCATAATCTGTGTCTTGTTGAACCCGCCACCTCCGGTATATGGGGCCAGCGCCCTACTCCTTGAGCTACAGGCGCTGCCCCCAAAATCCTTCTTTCTTTCTTTTTTGCAGTTTCTGGCTGGGTTTAAACCTGCTCCCTCCAGCATATGGGGCTGGCGCCCTACTCCTTTGAGCCACAGGAGCTGCCCTGTGTCTCTTTTTTAAAAAGAAATATTTATAGGGGATAAATAATTTGCCCCAAGTTACAGAACTACTAAACATGGGTCTCGCTGACCATCTTTAACCAATATACTGAATTATCAGGCATTTGGATTCCTTTCTATTTCCTCAGTTTAGTTTGACTTGCATGTATCCACAGGTTCCAGAGCAGTGATGGAGAAATTAAGTACTTGCAGTTAGCTGAGGAGCTAATTCGTCCTGAACGAAACACATTGGTTGTGAGTTTTATGGACCTGGAACAATTTAACCAGCAACTTTCCACCACCATTCAAGAAGAGTTCTATAGGTATGGGTATATGAATCTTTTATACTTTGAACCGTGTTTGAACCTGAAAAACTAGCTCTTGTGACTGAAGTGCTCACTTGTGAGGCAGAAGGGCAGCTATCATAGTTATTTCCCTCTGAGGAGAGGTCTTTTGATACTACCAGTGGTCGTTTTAGTCCTGCTCTAGACTTAATGTAGGCCTCTGTGGAGCAAAATTTTTTTCATATACAAATATTTAAAAATGTGCATTTTAGTACTTTGTGTTAGGCATTTAGTGTTATTGCTAGGTCATTTGATTAATCAGTTTTTCCCTCAGGAGTAGGTGTTTATATAAGTCCTCTTGCACCAAAGATATCTTTACAGCAATGACACTGTTCTTATTCCATAAAGTTCACATTTCTTTCTTTCTTTTCTTTTCTTTTCTTTTATTTTATTTTATTTTATTTTATTTTATTTTGTGTTGTGTTGTGTGTTATGTGTTGTGTTATGTTGTGTTATGTTGTGTTGTGTTGTGTTGTGTTATGTTATGTGTTATGTTATGTGTTATGTTGTGTTATGTTATGTTATGTGTTATGTTGTGTTGTGTTATGTTATGTGTTGTGTTGTGTTGTGTTATGTTATGTTATGTTATGTTTTATGTTATGTTATGTTATGTTATTTTCCTCAAGCTGTCACCCTGGATAGAGTGCCGTGGCATCACAGCTCACAGCAACCTCCAATTCCTGGGCTCAAGCGAGTCTCCTGCCTCTGCCTCCCAAGTAGCTGGGACTACAGGTTTCCGCCACAACGCCCAGCCAATTTTGGGTTGCAGCCGTCATTGTTGTTTGGTGGGCCCGGGCTGGATTCAAACCCGCCAGCTCAGGTGTACGTGGCTGGCGCCTTAGCCCGTTGAGCCACAGGCACCGAGCCAAGCCTTTTTTTTTTTTTAAGACAGTCTCACTATGTTGCCCTCAGAGTGCTGTGGCATCACAGCTCCCAGCAACCTCAAACTCTTAGGCTTAAGCAATTCTCTTGCCTCAGCCTCCCAAGTAGCTGGAACTACAGGCGCCTGCCACAAAGCCCCACTATTTTGTTGTTGTTGTTGCGGTTGTCATTGTTTAGCTGGCCCGGGCTGGGTTCAAACCTACTAGCCTCAGTGTATGCGACAGGCACAATGTCATATAAAATTTTTTGAAAACACTTTAATAGCTCCGATAGTTTGTTGGGTTTTTGGGGGGTTTTTTGTTTGTTTTTCAGTTTTTGGCCAAGGCCAGGTTTGAACCCGCCACCTCCAGTATATGGGGCCAGTGCCCTACTCCTCTGAGCCATAGGCGCCGCCCCCAAGTTATTTTGTTGTTGTTGTTGTTGTTGTTTTGAGACAGAGCCTCAAGCTGTCACCCTGGATAGAGTGCTGTGGCATCACAGCTCACAGCAACCTCCAATTCCGGGGGTCAAGTGGGTCTCTTGCCCCCGCCTCCCAAGTAGCTGGGACTACAGGCACCCACCACAACGCCCGGCCAGTTTTTGGTTGCAGCCGTCATTGTTGTTTGGTGGGCCCAGACTGGATTCAAACCCGCCAGCTCAGGTGTACGTGGCTGGCGCCTTATCCCGTTGAGCCACAGGCACCAAGCCGAAAGTAGCTTTTTTCACCAGACTTTCATATCCCACTGCTGAAACAAGCCAAGCTGTAGCACCTTTGGGGACTTCTGTCAAAATGACATGCACACTTCAGCCTAGCCAGTCAAGTGAGAGCTTTTTGCCAATTTTCTGTCATCATTATGTGCAGACTCCTCCCATATCCTCATCAATTTCTTATCAATCAAGAATGAAACAAAGGCTCAGCACCCATAGCTCAGTGGTTAGGGTGTTGGCCATATACACCTGGTAGGTTCGAACCCGGCCAGTACCTACTAAACAACAGTGACAACTACAACAAAAAAACAGCTGGCAGTTATGGTGGGTGCCTGTGGTCCCTGCTACTGGGAGTCTGAGGCAAGAGAATCACTTAAGCCCAAGAATTGGAGGTTGCTGTGAGCTGTGATACCACAGCACTCTACCGAGGGCAACATAATAAGACTATCTCAAAAAAAAAAAAAAATGAATGAAACAACAAAAAAAATAGACTAGTATTTGACACCAAACAGGAGGCTGCCTTATTAAGTTGTAAAATAGCTCAGAGAAAACCCACAGTATTGAGCATAATACTGACAAGATGATTGTTGAAGTCGAGTCATCTTGGACAAAGAAGTGGCCTTCGGTGTGGGTGTTACATGATTATTTAAAGATAATACATATTCAATGTGGCATTTTATCTTTAGTGTTTCTGTTCATAGTGGGACAGGACAGGATTGAATGAAGCTTCTAAACCTGGACTAGATAATAGAGAAGTGTCCTAGGTTCTAAAGCTTGGTTATAACTAGATGAAATTGTCTCAGGTGTTGGCAGGTATGAAAAGGGAAGGTGGTATTGGTAAACTTGTAAGGTGTCAGTTGACTTGCTTTGTTTTTATTTTTTTTGTTTATTTTTTAGAGTTTACCCTTACCTGTGCCGAGCCTTGAAAACCTTTGTCAAAGATCGTAAAGAGATACCCCTTGCCAAGGATTTTTATGTCGCATTCCAAGATCTGCCTACCAGACATAAGTAAGTAAGAAAACCTTCTTTGGAATAGAATAGGTACCACGTAGTTGACAGAAAACTTGAGAAGTCTCTTTAATTTGCTATTAGCTGACTGTTATTATTGGGTTTGTTTGTTTGTTTGTTTTGTTGTTGTTTTTGAGACAGAGTCTCACTCTATCACACAGGCTAGAGTGTTGTAGCATCATAGCTTACAGCAACCTCAACTCCTGGGCTCAAGGGATCCTCTTGCCTTACCTTCTCTGAGAGCTTGAACTACAGGTGTGAGCTACCACAACTGGCTAGTTTTTCTGTTTTTCAGTCCAGATGGGAGGGTCTTCCTCTTGCTCAGGCTGGTCTTGAACTCCTGAACTGAAGTAATCAACCTACCTTGGCCTCCTAGAATGCTAGGATTACAGGTGTGAGCCACTGCACCTAGCCTACTACATGGCTGTTAAACATCATACAAATCACTTTAATCTCACTGGCCTCAGTTTTCTTATCCATAAAGTCTTATGACAACAATTAGGTTTTTTACCTAATTCATGCAGAAGGTAGGTTTCTTGCTACATAACTACTTTTTCATGATTGGTAGTGACAAGACTTGTGAAAAGAGTACTTAGAAAATTGATGCTATAAGGGTTATACCCAGTTGCCCAGAAAGTTTAGTTCTGGAGAATCATGTTTTTCTATGGAGATGTGATTGGAAGTATGTGAAGCGAAGCAGATCATTAGGACTGTCACATTTTAGGGTACCTTTTAGGGGAATTTGGGAGGGAAATTGGTCACATGAGAAAATATAAAAAATGAGAATAGTTGCAAGCCCGGGTGCAGTGGCTCACACCTATAATCCTATCACTCTGGGAGGCCAAGGTGGGTGGATTACCTGAGCTCATAGGTTTCAGTCCAGAGCCAATTTATCTTGAAATAACTGCTAAAGGAGTGCTTAAAAACTGTGCTGACAGGCTCGGTATCTGTGGCTCAACGGGCTAAGGTGCCAGCCATGTACACCTGAGCTGGCGGGTTCAAATCCAGCCCAGGCCCGCCAAACAACAATGACGGCTGCAACCAAAAACCAGCCGGGTGTTGCGGTGGGCGCCTGTAGTCCCAGCTACTTGGGAGGCGGAGGCAAGAGACTCTCTTAAGCCCAGGAATTGGAGGTTGCTGTGAGCTGTGATGCCACAGCACTCTATCCAGGATGACAGCTTGAGGCTCTATCTCAAAAAAATAAAATAAATTTAAAAATAATAATAAAAATTAAAAAAAAAAAGGATAAATTTACTGGAAGAAATTGAAGTGATACTTTGAAAACTTAAACCACTGAAAGCATTTTATAAAATAACCTTATTATTTCATATAAATTTGGTTTGTGAACTGAGTATACTACCAAGGGTGACATCATGAGACTGTCTCAAAAATAAAAACGAAAAGGAGGCTCGGCACCTGTGGCTCAACAGGCTAAGGCGCCAGCCACATACACCTGAGCTGGCGGGTTCGATTCCAGCCTGGGCCCGCCAAACAACAATAACGGCTGCAACCAAAAAATGGCCGAACGTTGTGGCGGGTGCCTGTAGCCCCAGCTACTTGGGAGGCAGAGGCAGGAGACTCGCTTGAGCCCAGGAACTGGAGGTTGCTGTGAGCTGTGATGCCACGGCACTCTATCCAGGGTGACAGCTTGAGGCTCTGCCTCAAAAAAAAAAAAAGGAAAAGGAAAGAAAATAGAACTCATAGGTAAGCAAAAAATGTTACTTGCATTTAAAAAAAGTAGTATCATACTGTTTTATAATTTTGATTTCTGTTTATATTCATTTATGTATTTTGTTGTGAATGCACATACATTGTGTAATTTAGGGATAGGCATATTGACTAAATTGTTCGTGTGGCCAAAAGAGGAGGCTCACGCGTATAATCTTAACACTCTGGGAGGCCGAGGTGTGTAGATTACTTGAGCTCAGGAGTTAGAGCTCAGTCAGAGACCAGCCTGAGCACAAATGAGACCCTGTCTATACTAAAAATAATAAAATCAGCCAGTCATGGTGGCAGGCCTCTGTAGTCCCAGCTACTTGGAAGGCTGAGGCAAGAGGATTGCTTGAGCTCAGGAGTTTGAGGTTACTGTAAGCTATGATGATGCCATAGCATTCCACCCAGGGTGATGGAGTGAGACTCTGTCTCCAAAAAAAATAATAAATTGTTCTTATGGAGAACCCAGAGAATACCTTGTCTCTTAATTTTTTTAAAGCATAAACTGTTATTGAATCCCTCCTTATTAAAATGGAAAGATCTCTTAGTTGGGAAATGAATATTGCCTGATGGAACCTTTGTCTTTAAACAGGATTCGAGAACTCACCTCAGCCAGAATTGGTTTGCTTACTCGCATCAGTGGGCAAGTGGTACGGACTCACCCAGTTCACCCAGAGCTTGTGAGTGGAACTTTTCTGTGCTTGGACTGTCAGACAGTGATCAAGGATGTAGAACAGCAGTTCAAATACACACAGCCAAACATCTGCCGAAATCCAGTTTGTGCCAACAGGAGGAGATTCTTGCTGGATACAAATAAATCAAGATTTGTCGATTTTCAAAAGGTAAGTACTCTGTTTGGGTGACATTCAGCCTATGCTAATAATTCACACTTCTAGGCCTTTCCAATAATTTATTTAATGATAAACTCAATTTTCATGTAAGTTGAACATTATCAAAAGTGACTGCTGACCTCAAAACTTTTTTTTTATGTTTGGAGGCAAAGTCTCACTTTGTCACCGTAGGGTTTAGTGTCATGTCATAGCTCACAACAACTTCAAACTCTTGGGCTCAAGTGATCTTCTTTCCTCAGCCTTGCGAGTAGCTGGGACTACAGGTGCCCACCACAATGCCTGGCTTTTTTTTTTGAGACAGAGTCTCACTATGTTGCCCTCGGTAGAGTGCCGTAGAGCCACAGCTCACAGCAACCTCATACTCTTTTTTTTTTTTCTTCTACAAGAGCTTTTTTTTTATTGTTGGGAATTCATTGAGGGTACAAGAAACCATGTTACACTGATTGCATTTGTTGGGTAAAGTCCCTCTCACAATCATGTTTTGCCCCCAAAAGATGTGGCACACACCAAGACCCCCTCCCACCCCCCCGCCCCTCGCTCCTTCCCTCAGCAACCTCAAACTCTTAAGGCTTAAGTGATTCTCGCGACTCAGCCTGCCAAGTAGATGGGACTACAGGAATGTGCCACAACGCCTCTTTTTTGGTTGTAGTTGTTGTTAGCAGGCCCTAGCTGGGTTCAAACCTGCCAGGTCTGATATATGTGTCTGGCGCCGAGCCACGCCTGGCTATTTTTTCGAGACGGGGTCTTGCTCTAGCTCAAGCTGGCCTTTTTTTTCTTTTTCCTCATTTGATCACCCTCAGTAGAGCAGCGTCATCCCTCACATCAACCTCAAACTCTTGGGCTCAAGCAATTCTCTTGCCTGCCTTGGATTCCCAAGTAGCTTAGACTACAGGTACCGGCCACAGTGCTCGGCTACTTTTTTAGAGACTGGTCACTCTTGCTCAGACTGGTCGTGAACTCAGGCAATCCACCCACTTCGGCCTCCCAGAGTGCTGGGATTACAGACATGAACCACTGCGCCTGGCCTGACTTCAAAACTTTTTTTTTTTTTTTTTTTTTAAGCAGAGCCTCAAGCTGTCACCCTGGATAGAGTGCCGTGGCATCACAGCTCACAGCAACCTCCAATTCCTGGGCTCAAGCGAGTCTCCTGCCTCTGCCTCCAAACGCCCGGCCATTTTTTGGTTGCAGCCATCATTGTTGTTTGGCGGGCCCGGGCTGGATTCGAACCCACCAGCTCAGGTGTACGTGGCTGGCGCTTTAGCCCGTTGAGTCACAGGCGCCAAGCCGACTTCAAAACTTTTGATGTAAATTTGAATTGTCAGTATATACATGTGACTTAACCTTTAATAACATGGATTGGAAGGTCCTTCAGATTGACAAGATATGTTTGTCAAAGAACAAACAGTAATTACATTATTATAAACTGGAGTTAAGAACACTTAGCAATGACATGAGTAAAAGGACAGTCTAGGATAGAAGCAGTGAAGATAATCATGACTGAAGTAAAGAAACCAAATTGGAGATAATTTGAGAGATGATTTTGATATGAAGCCTGAAGGCACTTGTATCTTTAAACCTGAGGCTAAAAGGTTGAGCCTATCTTAATAAACCATGGGAATTTATTTGGCTGTGGGGTAGGTTTCTGTTTTTAAGGAACCGTAGTAGTACAGTGGTATATAGTATTTAAAGGAAGCTGATAGGCACTTGTAGTTACCTGGGTGAGATGATGGGTGGAAGCAGTAAGAATGTAATAACATTATAGGGTATGCAAAGAGGAAAGAAAAGGGCTCGGCGCCTGTGGCTCAATGGGCTAAGGTACCAGCCACGTACACCTGAGCTGGCGGGTTCAAATCCAGCCCGGGCCCGCCAAACAACAGTGACGGCTGCAACCAAAAAACAGCCAGGTGTTGTGGCGGGCGCCTGTATTCCAGCCACTTGGGAGGCAGAGGCAAGAGACTCGCTTGAGCCCAGGAATTGGAGGTTGCTGTGAGCTGTGATGCCATAGCACTCTATCCAGGGTGACAGCTTGAGGTTCTGTCTCAAAAAAAAGAAGTTGTCACAAGATTTTAAGCAGTAATAACTTAATGAGATTTAAGTTTTTGAAACATCACTTTGCAGAGTGGAGAATGGATTATATCAGAGACCAATAGGCTTTGTCTATAAAGAACCAGAGAGTAAATATTTTGGGCTTTGCAGGCCATGCTATCTCTGTCAAAACTATTTTCAATTTATAGCACAAAAACAGCCACAGACAATATACATAAATGAATAGGCATGGCTGTGTTCCAATAAAACTTTATTTACAAAAAATAGGCAGCAAGCTGGATTGGGCCCATAAGCCATATTGTTTGCCAACCCTTAAATAGATGATTTATCCCAAAGCAACAAGATCAGCTGGGGAGCTATTGCAATAGTCCTCCCAAGTGATAATGAGAACTTGAAATTAGAATGAATTTCAAAGGCAGAGAAGACAATAGCAGAAACATTAAGGAAGCAGACCTGGCAGGACTTAGTGACCAGAGGGACGTTGTGACTACTGAGGAAGAAATTTAGGCTGACTCCAAAATTTACAGTTTGGATGACTAGAGAGATCATGCTGCCACCAATAAAAATTGGGGGAAAAAATAGAGCATCAAGAAGTGAGCAATCCAAAGACCTGACCAAGTCATGAATTATAGTTTTTGTGTTGCAATTACGTTAATTATTTTTAATCACTAACTATGTAATTAACATTTTAATAGAAAATTATATTTGTCCACTTAATCTATAGAATATGTTTGTTACAGGAAATTGAATTTGCTCACTTAAGCTGTAAATAAACTAACTCACTAGCCCTGAATCATTTAGTGTCCCTTGATGAACAGAAAACTAACTCTTTTGGTCTAGCTTTCTTCTTTTTTTTGAGACAGAGCCTCAAGCCGTCACCCTGTATAGAGTGCAGTGGCATCACCGCTCACAGCAACCTCCAATTCCTGGGCTCAAGCGAGTCTCTTGCCTCTGCCTCCCAAGTAGCTGGGACTACAGGCACCCGCCACAACGCCCGGCCATTTTTTAGTTGCAGCCGTCAATGTTGTTTGGCGGGCCCGAGCTGGATTCGAACCCACCAACTCAGGTGTACGTGGCTGGCGCATTAGCCAGTTGAGCCACAGGCGCCAAGCCAGGTCTAGCTTTCTTCTTACACATTGCTTGAAATGACTGCTTTTAGCAGTCTCAAACCTACCACACCCTGTGTGAAAGCACTTTCCTCCATACCTTGAAAATCCTGTTTAACCAAAATGTGAGGTTACCACCCAATATGATCATTCTTAAATTCCTATGTAACACACTTGATCTCTAACACTTTAGTATAAATAAGTATTAGATCATGTGAGAAGGGAGTGTGTATAGTATAAAAATAGAGGATGCGACTCAAAAAGAAATAAAGCCCAAGAAAATTAGTCATTAGACTATGTATCCTAGTTATAGTGGTTGTAATTTATTAAATTCAAGTTCATTTATTCATGCCTCTTATTGTTTTATGAAAGTTGATTGCCATCCTCTCTAGGCCTTCATCTTTTCCAGGTAGGATAGTTTTACTTTTGCTTTTCTTTCCAAGACTTTTCTTTCTTTACAAATGTGTCTCTTTCGTTACCGTTCTCTAGATTTAAAATCACTCCACTATGTCTTTCTTGAGGTGCCACAACCAGATACGCGCCCAACTTTCCAGGTATAGATTCCCTATACTTCCATCAAAAGGTAGGATCTTTTTCCTATTTCCTGTTCTATGCCAGTTGTACCAGATATTTTTATTGTTCGGGGGGCTCTGAGTCACATTAGATTCTCAAGAAAACTCTATCATTGGTCATTCCCAAAAAGATAAGTTATAATCTATCATTCAACAAGTAGTTAATTTGAATAATTCTTGTCTAAGTGACGAAGTTTGATAATTTAAGGATATGCACATAGATGCCATACCACTTCATTAGTTCTCCAGCTTTTTTGTTTATTTGTTTGTTTTATAACCTGGAAGAATTTAAAGCCATCAGCCAATGTCTTAGTGTGCCTGGGCTGCAATAACAAAATCGCAGAGCTTGGGGTGCTTATACACAACAGAAACTTATTTCTTACAGTTCTGAATGCTGGAAAGTGCAAGATCAAGGTGAAAGCAAATGTAGTGAGAATAAGATGGAGTCTGTCAGGTGAGGGCAGACCTGACACAGCTGGTCTGGTCCTTTTAGGTCCTAACTGACGCTCACCTCCTGTCTCTCATTCTTACTGTTTTATAAAGTTAGCTCCCACCCTAAAGATGCCCGTGTTGAATAGTTTAGGAATTAAACTTTGAATCGGAAATGCTATAATAGATTGCCACTGAGTAATGCTGATTATTATTTAAAATAAGGGTTTTTGTGGTCTTTGCTTTAAGAAGATTGATTTAAAAAATTAATTTTTTGATTAGAAATGTTGTAATAGATTGTCACTGAGCTGTACTGATTATTATTTAACATAAGGGTTATTGTGATCTTTACTGTGAACCATTATGTATAAAACTGAAATTTTGGAAATGTAAGAACAGAACTGTTTTGGAGAGGCCACTCTAATCCATTCTCCAGAATTGCTGGCCTTCTGGCAAATAAAGTTTGTTAGACCTATCCCCATCTCTGTATTCTGGCTGATAGTGACAGGTGGCCAGACCCTCCTTGTCTGGTAACAAAGGCACTGGCAGATTCAGTGTCTGGTAAGGACCCATTTCCTGATCATAAATGGTGCCTTATTGCTACGTCCTCATGTGGTTAAAGAGGCAAGGCAGCTTTCTAGGGTGACTTTTATGAGGACACAAATCTCATTCATGACTAAAGGGTGCTCATGACCTAAGTACTTCAGAAAGGCCCCACCTCCTAATGCTATTACCTTGGGGTTAGGATTTGAACATATGAATGTCCCCCCATAAGCCCTAAGACCATAGAAGTAGACTAAAATTTTTACTGCCTAATATCCTGTCTCAAATTATCACGAGAATATTAAGGAGGTCTGCTCCCGCTTACAAAAGATCAAGCAATAAGAGCAATGTAACTAAAAACATAAAAATTAAAGCAAAAAAGAAAGTCAAGAATCCCTGCCCTTATGCAATCTCCCAACCGATTAGTCTCAATTGGAATTTGTGACCTTAATCATATATACATAAAAGACAAAACAGACAACTAATGGTTGTTTTGGCTTCCCAAATGCTAAGGAAATAATGTTCAAAATAGATTTTCCTTGCCTTCTATTAATTACACCTAGGGAAAAAAAAAAAAAAACAGAACTGTGCACTGATTACCAAGAGCCAGCAGGAGTTCTTTGAGAAATTATGCTGCTAGAAAATGAATGAATAAAGAGTTATGTCAAACTAACCTGATTTTTTAATTTTCTTCCACTAGTCCATCCCCAGCTATACAGTTACCGGCCTGGAAAAGTCAAAAAGGTGCTGTAAACTTAGTGTGTCTGCTTTGGGCCTCAGGTGTAAAAGGTTGACTTAACCACATTCCTCCATTCAACAGCACTTCATCGTCAATGGGGAAGCCTCCTATCTTGTTTATTGCTATTGTTTCATTTTTTTGCTCACATCCTTATACTCCTCTTCCAATCTCCTCAACCCCATCACACCTACTTTAATGATTTTAATATATAGAAGGTGCCAAAAAAAGTATAGACCTTTTAAGAGGTGTTGTCTATGTATTACGTTTTCAAATTTGAATGGAATTATGGTAGCAATGTGCAGTATGATGCTGGCTCAAAAGATGGCGTGACTCAAATGAATGCTAGCATCTCCATGAGACAGACAGGACAGTCAAAGACAATGGCGGAAGCATGGGTGACATTAGAGGAGCTCAAGACCATTTTGAAGAGGTATTTGAAATTTGAGAACATTGTGGATGTACAACAGTAGAGACACGAGTAAGCAACAGAACCCCCAACATGCCTAATAATAGCTCGCATTTGTGATTAAGTTTGAGACGCATGGGACTGTGTGTGATGTGCACGAGGGAAGATTCGGGAGGCCTCGAATAGCAACAAGTCCTGCATAGAGAGAGAAGGAAGGAGGAGGGAGAGAGGTTTGTTTTCTGTTCATTTCTAAAGTATGCCAGATTAATATAATGGGAATATACAAAAAATACTCCTTTAATTCACTTTTTGAACAGTATGTCAAGGGTAGATCCAGGTTTTGTGGTCCTAAATCTTAATCTTGGAGGTACCATCTTTAATTAAAATAGTACAAACTTAAGTATGAAAGCGAATGTTTATTTTTAATGAGAGCAATCAAAACAAATTGAAAAATTCTGAAAGTGGAGAAATGCTATAAATATCTCAAATATCAAAATATATATGCTATTTTTGTGAATTAGCTGCCTGACACCTCTCTGATTTTTCCCCCCACACTTTTTGGCTTCCTATCATTTAAATCTTTATTCATACTGCAATGATTTTGCACTATTCCCTGTGGAAGCACAATGGCACTACTAGGAGCTCCTGCTACAACCGCGGGAGCATGAGATGAGTCCTGTCTTGTGCAATGCCTATCAATGGAGAAAAAAACAATCAGTGGTGCATATGTGATTGACCCCTCTATTACCAAGCATATGTGTGACAGGACAGAAATTCCATTTTGATTGGAGTCAGTGAGAACCAAATCCTATAACTTTCTACATATGATGATTAGAGAATTTTCCATAGACTTGTTCTGGTTCAATGTATTTCTATTGTTTTTCTCCTCCACTACCCACATATTACTGATGGCAGTTTCTTAACATACATTAATATCGTGGTAACACTCCAGCCCTGAAACTTCTGCTATAACATGGGATGAGTTGGCCCAAATAGGTAGTAGAAATATTCCTCATGACTACTCCTACACCAGAGTGGCTGAAAATAATATAACTATACATGGAAGTGGTTGTGAACCACAAAAATACATGTCACTCAACCTGACCTCAATGATTTCTGAAGCACTGTTCCAAATGTTAATATAAATACACTGGCTTCGAAATTAGCATTTCTGTTTGCCCTGATATCTTGGGTAATATCCTGATTGTTCAAATCTGAGGTGTATTTTTGCATAATCTATTTTTGCAAAACCATATCAGACAGACAGTTACTTGCCATTTTACCTTTTGAAAATGTCAAAATCACAGAAACTCTTGGCAAAAGGCCTTTCTTTTACTCACATTTGGGTTGCTTAACTCAGTTGGTCATCTGCCAGAGATTAGAACATGGTGTGGGTGCCAAAGTGTGAAGTAGTTAGACTCATCAAGTGATCCCAACACAGATGAGATCATTCTTGAGCCTCCTGATCAAATTTTACGTAGTAAATCTGTAACCGGTTGAAGACCTGTTATAATTGTCAACAGAAGAGTGTGGCTGCTTAGATAAGACCTGTGATATCTGCGTTCTCAACCGCAGCTACACAGAAGACCCTCTGGGAAATTTAAGAAATCTCAATGCGTGGACTGCGTCCCAAATCAATTCAATTTAAACCTGTGAGGTTAGGACTCGGGCACCAGTGTTTCGAGTTTAAGACTATGATGTTCAGCCAGGGTTGAGAACCACTGGTCTCAGCTTTGAGGGTACTAGATCAATCACATCAAGAGACCCAGCACTCCGTTTCACTTTAACTGACCCTGGGAGGGACATTTCTGTCATCCTGTGTTCAACTGTCTAACTCCAAAAATTTCTTATCTCCTGGTCTACCATGACAATCCCCAGCAGAGAAGGAATCCAGCAGGCTTAGAGAGAAAGGGCACTGAGGGACATCAGTGCGCTTACCCATAACCAAGGTTCCAGAGAAACTTGACAGCAGGAAGTTGTAACATACACAAGGTTTCCTGAGAACAGTGTATCAGAAACAACACACCACTGAGATTCTACTAAACTTCTCAAACAGCAAACTATTTTCCATTCTGACGAAGGTTTTATTAACAATGTTTTGATGGCAGTAAAATGGTGAGAAAACAATTAGTCTCCAGTAATTACTGGTAACAAATTCTGCCCACTTTCTCCTTTTCCTTTAACACAGCAATTCTCCCAACTGGTGCACTGGGAGAGGATCTTAGGTGTGCTTCAAAAAGTTTAAAGAACATTGATGAAATTATTTTCAAAAGAAGTTCAAAGCACAATAAGTATATTTTCTGTTTTATTCTTTTTCTTTGATCCACAAAATTTAAGTGTACCGTGGAAGTTTAAGTATAGGTTTGAGCAAGCTGTGAGATGAGGGAAAAAAAAAGGTTGAAAAACACTGCTTTAAAAACTTCTTCTATCAGGTAGTAATTAGCAATTAGTGAATACTAAACTCAGAAGGCCTGAGAAGGGCATTTCTCAATCTGTGTTCCTTGGAACACTAGGTGTTAACAGCTGTTATATAAAATGTTAGCATATTCTCATCTTCAAGATTCAAAAGGGACACTTTTATGTTAACAGCATATGAATTTTGCATAAATAAATCTACTTAACATTATTTAACCAAATGTTTTCCATATTTACATAACCATGAAATACACACGCACACACACCATTACATCATCTCTGATATGTGTCTTTTAGTGGTTTGGGGATTTTATTGTTTCACTTTTATTTTTAGCAGAACACCTCTAGAATCAGTAGTGTTCTGTGAACCATGTTTTGGAGAAGAACCTCTTCCAAAGAAATCAAAACCAAAGCTAAAAGATAATCTTTGAGGCTTGGAATTTTAGTATGTAGGGACAATAGACATTCTCATAGCTGCTAAAACCATATCAGATAGACAGTTACTTGCCATTATCCAGCATGAACATCTTATCCAGCCTACAGCTGTGTCGTTAATTCTAAAAGGCCACGTCCAGTAGTTCCGTCCATCTGATTTCCCAGGCTTGGGGAATGTCTGCTTCAATGTGGCGCATAGAAAAGCAATAGCAGATTGGGCTCATTTTGAGCCACAGGCAAAATATTCGAAGTTCAAGTATTTACTGAATTTCACTTGCCAGTTTTCATGTCATCTGAGATATTTTTAGCTGACTAGAGATAGTCTTTAAATCCAACAACAGTACACATTTTATATGAGAAATGCACTAGCATACTGACAAAGGCTTTCTCCTCGGCCGATCTTTATCAGGCTCCTCTGAACCCTCTTCTCCACCAGGCCTCCACCTTTGGACATCTGTGTCCATATTTGCATCACCCAGTTGTAGCAAAAATCCTGCTAAGTCAGTTTAGTGAGAATCTCCCACCACCCTTGATATCTGTTTGCTCTAGATATTTGCACAAATTCTCCATCTCCCCGCCACCCTCCAAGTGACATCGGATCACCCTGGCCTGCCTTCAGCAAGAATACTGTCAAGTTTATTTAGCCAGAATCCCTCCCCAACACCGATGTTTCCTCTTAGTAATTTTCCTTCCACTTACCCCTACCCCACCTAAAAATATCCACTCATCCATGTTGTATTCAGAAGGGAGCCCAGTTCCATACTGAGGTCTCTTTTCCCAAATAAAATCTGTTTTTACTCCTTTAGCTACTGCCCAGCTTTGTTTTTTCCTTTGACAATATGGAAGCTTTCAATAATAAATTTACATCAAAAAGTAATAAACACGTGCATCAACTTGAGAAGGGCTTATTAAACGTACTCAATATATTGAAAAATCAGACTGACAGCTTTGAAACACAAAGTCCTCTGTTTATCCATAAGACTTATATATTATTGCCACCAGCAATTCTAACCTTCCCTTATGAGTATACCTCTGTCTCCTCCTCTAGAGAGTGAGAATAGGGTTCAGATTCCAGGCCCATTCAATTCTTGGCTCCTTTGCTAAAACTGCCAATTAGAGCATTTTGTGATATGGACATCTGTCCACTGGACTGAGACCAGCTCATTTCACAAACCAGTTGTCAAATGGTATCAGCTTTCTGTGACAACCTATGTTGGATTCAAACCCATGCCCTCTGAGGTTACATGGCTTCCTCTTCCATCACGAACATTTTTTTAATGCTTTGAAGCTAAACACACTAATTCTCAAAGCTAACTAATTATAAAATCAGAAAGTCATCCTTATTTCCCTTAATTCATGGAAATTTTTCCTGATGCTTACATTTGTTGTCAAAAATAATCCCCTAAGCACACTTTTATTTTTGGAAATCTAGGCATTTTTCCAATCATTTTGAAAGAAATGTATATATTTAACATTGTTTCAGTGGGTACTTTCTGAGCACCAACTATCTGTCAGACAATGAGAATATGCTACCAGTTTCATTATTTTCTTTTCTGAATATACCTGCTGAATAGCTGAAAAATTCATTTGAGCTTTCTACCAAAACTAGCTTTTCTTTTTCTGTTTTTAAATTCGGTACAGTACAAGGTAAGAAGAGCAAAAAGTTTTATAAGGGGAAAGGTAATGTTTGAAGTTACATCAGTTTGAATGTAGTTTAGTTTCTCAACTATATATAATTACTTGGAAGGGGAAAATTCATAAAAATAGCTTTATTGTTACATTTTTCGCCAGTGGGTGTGTGAAGTGATTTAACTTACAGGTAATGATTATGTAATTGTATTGATACAGGGCACACGGCCTACCAACCTCAGTGAGTCATCCAGACTGACAAGAGGAGGTGTAAAAATTCTGCTTGCTTCTTTTCTTCCGTCTCCTATCCCTGCCTTTTCAAAGGAAAGAAGTCTTTCTCACAAGTTGGGGAGGGCGTTGATAAGTGAAGCATCAAAGCTCCAAGATCAGGGATGTGAACACATCAAGACGATGTGTCAATCCCTTGCGGTATAATTTAAAAATTAATTGGGTGGTGGTGAAACTACCCAGCCCAAATGATGACTGTGCCATAGAGAGATACAATGCAAATGGCTGTCAGAAGCTACTTACCATTCAGAAAGGAAGCTCCTAAACTTTTACAAAGCTCCAGTAAGATACAAATTCATCTCACTGAACTGTTCCCTGCTGTTTGTCCCTGTTTTACCTCTGTAGGATACATTTGTTGCATAAACCCAACCGTTTATTTGGACAGGAAGAAACAACACAAAATCTAAAGGTCTAGTCATAGGCTGGTATGCTGAAGTAATTAAACTTTCTATTTTTGTAACCAGTGACCCCTATCACCACAGCTGATTAAAAGTAGAAAAATTTTAGATCTGAAGAATATTTGTGCCAAGGACAATGCTTGACCAAATATAATTAGCTGAATTTAGATAAATTCTCAATCTGGCTTTCTTTAACTTGAATAGAAAAATCACACACTTCGTTGAACATGAATGGATTTGAAAATGAACATTTGGATTATATATGAGGATATTTTCCCAGAATAATAGGCCTAAGATTTTTTGATGTGCTGCATAGAAGTTCTTTGTTGACCCAAAGAATATATCGGCCTTCTGTTTTCACTCTCTAGCTTTATTTCCTGATTTTTATTAATATTTATAATAACAGAAATAGGTGAGAGAAAGCAGGAACATAACAGATTCATTTAAATCTTTACTCTTTGTTTTTTCAGTGCATCTCGTTCCTTTTCTTAGGGATAATTAGAGATAAATGGTATGGTATTATATTTGCTTGGATAGCAATACAAAAATGCCTATTTCCATCATTCAGTAATAGACTTTCAAGCTATATTTTCCTCAAACTTGATCCTCATTATTCCAGTAATATTTAAGCTATTAATTTCTCCAGAGAGTGCTTTTTGAAAATGGTAAATTATAAGACAAATCCCAAAATTGCATTTTCTTTAATTTACAGTATTGTTCAAGCTCTACTCTTAGCATAAATGAATAGTCTGAGCCGCAATCTGAAATAAAGCCTTGAGCATTAAACAGTTGGCTTGGAAACAGAAACATTAAGAATATGATTGAAATTTCTTCGCAGAAGATAAAATAACAGCATGCGCAAAAGCTCATTTATGATCATTCTAACATTTCTGCTACTGTTAAAGAAAAGTAACAACATTAACCACCCCCCCAAAAAAAAAGAAAGAAAAGGAAGAAAGGAGAAGGGTTTTACTTTTGAACCAATTGCAATAATATCAATTTTGCCCTTAGTGAAAAGTGATTACCACAGTTATATAGACTTTTTCCTAAGTTGCAAGTTGACCTTTCTGACAAACACAAAACAGGGCTTTTCAAAACAAAAGTCAATTGAAGCGAAAGTTTTCATACTTGACGTATAAAATGCAGGTGTGTTCTAAACATGTAACAATAGCAATAAATACAGTCAAACAACAATACTCAGAAAGGTGAAGTCTATAAAGGTCTATAAATATCAGCATATTTATCTTCTTTTGTTATAAAAAAATTAATTTTTCTAATGTGCAACGAAGTCATACAAAATTTTGCCCTGAGTTTAAAGGCATATTTTAAATCATTTGTTGAATCTGTTTCATTTCACACTAGTTATATTTGTTTGCTTTATTTTTGCTTTGTCTTCTGTGGGTGTAGGAGTTTCAAAAAGAAAGATAGAGAATGCTTTTTATAAAATTATGAAGAAGACAAATCTTCTTGAAGATATTAATAATCTGGTAAATTGCCAACAATAACCATCTGAGGCCTAAGCGAACATTTGTGATTCTTCAAATGAAAAGCTTCAAATTCACTCAAGCGAAGAAAATCACTTCCTCCATCTAGTGGTAACTGATTGTAACTTTCCCAAATTCTAGACTACTTTTCAACTTCTTAAAATGTCATTTGGTTTTTACATCCATGCTTGTGTTAGACAATTGTATTTAGGTGGGAAATTCAGCTCATTCTTGTTTGTTTTCTGAAAGATTTTATGACAGTCTGAGGAAACATCTTACTATCTGCACTATTTCACCTCTGAACCAAAATGCACAAACCACCGTCTCTGCCTGTGGCTGACAATCTAGTTAGGGAGAGTTGACATATTTGTATAAAAAGATAAAAAATAACACACCTTAATTATTACATGAATAATAAGGTAATTTCAGGGCAGAAAAGACAATATCCCAAAACATGGCACCTTGGTATACTGAGTATTTTAAGCAAGGAAATTGAGAAAACCACAGAAGCAGGACGGTCTCTGTGACCTTTTCTCTTACAGGCTCTCAGGTGACAGGTGTCCCAGAAGGAAGGAAGGTCACACAGAGATGCCAAGAAGAATCTGAACGAACAGATCTTGCTCAATTTCCCCCAGTTATTACCATTAGATCATACTCACCATACTTCTACAAGACTATTCTTAAAGCTAAGCTACAAAACACACAATTTTTTTCTTATTTCTTTGGATTCTCACTTCTGAAGACTCCTGTGTCATATAAAACTTATATTAAATACATTTGTTACGCTTTTCTCTTTTTAATCTGGTTTTGTTGTGGTGGTTATAGAGTTGTCAGCCATAAGCCATAAGTGAGGAAAAGATTTTACTTCTTCCTCCCTACAGAAAACACTACCAGAATTCTGAAGAAGGTGTTCTTTTTGATCGTCGTCATTTAAAAAGGCTTCCCAGAGAGCCTGGTTATGTAATTCCTTCCTTTATTTATAAGAAAAGGTAGGAAATGCATAACCAGAGAGAAGTGGGAAAGGCATTCCAGGCAGAAGGAACAGTTACCAGCAAGATTAGGAGACAAGATGCACCTGGTTCAAGAATTTTTAGAAGGCAATGGGTCTTTTTCCACAAAAATGGGTCTAAGTGTGTGATCAAGAAGGGTGGGAGTGCGGGAGGAAGAAAAGTTATTGTAGCTGTTGTAGATAGGATAAAGTTGTAGGAGAAAGTCCTAAATGTCATGATAGAAACGCTGGACTATGTCATATATCAGGTTGAACCTCAGGAACTCTGATGGTTGGCGTCCATTGGCCATACATGGCTTATAATGGGCTTTTGTGCATCCTAGGATTTCTTGAAATTAGTAGGGAAAATTATCTGTACATAAGCATATGTGCATTTCTCTAGGGAAATGTCCATAATTGTCATCACATTCTCAATGCAAATCATTGCTTTATGAATAGACAGACTAAAGATTTTGAACCACAAACTGTCATACTGAGCTTTGGAAGGACTCTTCTAGCTTTGATTTGTAGGATAGTTTATCTGGGCAGAGAACTCACTAGTCACATTTGACGATATCTTCTCCCTACATGGAGACATCTGCTGCCCTGGGGACATGGTTCTTTGCTCCTCTCCTCTCTGGACACTGAATGAGCCTTGTGATGAGTGCAGAAAAGGTATTGCTTTTTCTTCCCTACAGAAAACACTACAAGAATTCCAAGGAAGGTGTTATGAAATGTTTGAAATCCAGAATTAACTCTATGATAATCTATAGATCCTTACATGTGGTCTCATCAAAAAATAGCCATAAGCATGCATAAAATTTAGGTTACTGACTACCATATATCTTTCTCAACATTGATGTGCTTTCTGTCTGCGTTTATGTTTGGGAGTCAGACCTCACAATGATAGTACTAATCATAAAAGTTTCCATTTGTTTAGAACTATACACTAGGCACAAAATGAGATATAGTTGTTCAATGAATACTTATTGAGTGCTTATTATATGCCAAGAGGGTCATTAGTAATTATTACAATAACCTAATGATTTAGTTATAGTCCCCCAGCTCATACAGGAGGAAACCAAAGGTTAGGAGTTTAGCAATATTCACATAGCCACCTTGTTGCTACCTAGTACAGCTTTGATTTCAGCCAAGATCTCTCAGATTTAATAAGATGTCTCCAAAGTGGAAATTAAACAGTATTTGGCCAGGATGCAAGATTTCTGAATGTCTGTAGCTTGTCCTACCATAGCTTTACCCTTCTCTTCCCTCCCCTCCTTGGCCCCTGCCCGTGCAAAATGCCCCAGTAATGCAAACACCTAGAGCCAGGTGTACCTTGTACCTTCTTTATACCCAGTATATGAAATGAACAAGGATCCATGGCCAAAACCCTTTTCATAGCTTAGTATTTCCCAAGCTATTTTCCTAAAACAGGCAGTCCCCAACTTACAAACATCTGACATAAAACTCACACTTCTGAACAGAGTCTATTACAGCTAATACGTAAATGTACCTTTTCCAACTTACATACGAATTCAACTTAAGAACAAATCAACAGAACCTATCTCATTCATAACCCAGGACCTGCCTATAAACTTCTAAAAGATGGTAACTGCTAGAGGAGAAAAAGTAATTATCTTTTCCTCACCCATTGCAAGGTCCACAGCTGGGACCACTAAGGCAAAATAATACAGATTAATAAGAAAAAAGCCAATAAATTTAAGTTTGACATGACACAAGAGCCTTCAGAAACAACGACCCAAAGAAACAGGGGAAAGTATATTTTTATACTTAGGTTTAACATAGACTGAACGATTGTGTATGAAGTATGATTAGACAAAGAGGGTGTGATCTAACAGTAATAAACAGGGGGATCTCAGCAAACCCTGTTTGTTCAGCTGCTTCTTCTTGGTTCTCTGCGTCTTTAAGGACAAGGATGTTTCTTCCCTCAGGGTATCGGGAAGTGACCTACCTCTGGAAAGTTCTCTGACCTGCCTCCTGGGCTAGGACATGGGAAGGATAAGCGTGGCACTGCTGCTTCTGCTGTCTTCTCAAATGCCAAGGTGCCATATCTGGGGGCCACACGTCTGGAATCCCACCAGTGTGCATAGTAAAGTATGCCATGAGCAAAAACATGATGGAATCACTGCTCTGCCTCTTTTCCTCTCAGCATTTAAAACTGAGCATTCAAAGATTAAAAGCTGAGAGACTCCACAGGAGGAGAAAGATAGGTAAGTCTGCCCAAGACAGCTTTTCTCAAATTGGTTTGAACAAGCCTCTTTCCATGAATACTCCTACAACTATTGTGCAGAACAGTCTGTCCCGTCCAGAAAACAGTGGCTACCACAATGACAGGATGCAAGGCTAAAAACTAGGCTTCCCCCAGCTGTTGAAATTAACGTAGCACCTTCAGCACCTGCAAAAGTGAGTTTCTCTGGCCCCCAAAATTTCACACGTTAATGTTTCCTAAATGCCAGAAGTTTGCCGTCATGTACAAGCCTCACACTCACAAAACATTCTAGAATAAATGTGACCATTGCTTCAGCACTTTGCAATGTAAGCTTCAATTACTTGTTAAATATGATTTCCCTCACAAAACCAATGCAGTCAACTCAGGAAATCTAATATATAAACCCACATGCTTCTTACCAGTCAAGAAAATGGGGCTCAGCGCCTGTGGCTCAACGGGCTAAGGCGCCAGCAACGTACACCGGAGCTGGCGGGTTCGAATCCAGGCCGGGCCCGCCAAACAACAATGATGGCTGCAACCAAAAAATGGCCAGGCGTTGTGGTGGGCACCTGTAGTCCCAGCTACTTGGGAGGTGGAGGCAGGAGACTCGCTTGAGCCCAGGAATTGGAGGTTGCTGTGAGCTGTGATGCCAAGGCAGTCTCTCCAGGGTGACAGCTTGAGGCTCTGTCTCAAAAAAAAAAAAAAAAAAAAAAAAAAAAAAAATATATATATATATATATATATATGAAAATGGAAGAAAGGAAAAGAAAAACCTCGCAGTTTCAGCTTCACTAGGGCACCAGTCAAGCCAACCCAGTTGTCATGAGTGCCTCACCTGTGGACTAAAATCTCACGTGGAAGAAAGATCCTGTGAGGAGGTTGACTGTGGCCCTAGAACTCCCTATCTGAGGGCAAAGGAGAAGCAGATGGAGCAGCTGTCGCCGTGCACCCTGCCACCCTGTCTCCCTTGCTGAGTGCTTGAAACACTTCTGCTTTCTCTGGAATTTTAGAAATTGCAGTTTCAGCACCTCTGTTCATCAAGTCTTTTCTGAAACCCCATTTTCCACCTCATATTTATTCCATATATTTAAAACTTCAAATGTACCTCCAGGTGTGGTGACTCATGCCTGCAATCCTGGCACTCTGGGAGGCCAAGGTGGGAGGATTGCTTAGGTACAGGAGTTCAAGACCAGCCTGAGCAAGAGTGAAACCCCTATCTCTACTAAAAATAGAAAAATTAGCTGGGCGTTGTGGCTCGTGCCTGTAGTCCCAGCGACTTGGGAGGCAGAGGCAAGAGGATCACTTGAGCCCAGGAGTTCGAGGTTGCTGTGAGCTATGATGATCTCACAGCACTGTACTCAGGGCGACACAGTCAGACTTGGTCTCAAAAAAAATAAATATGCAAAAATAAATAAATAAAACTTCAGACTTTCACTACTATTCTTTGGTCTCTGCATGCCTGGCACTGAAGTTGAATTGACAGTGGGCTTCCTCTGGGAAACGCTTCCCTCCTTTCTTATGAGCAAAGACCACCACTTTAGCATCAGGAAATTTACAAGGCCCCGATCACTTCCTGTTTCTCCATCCCCAGGGGGATCCCAGGATGTGGATGGCTTAGGGCTGTCGGGGAGGCTGCTGCTCTTGCCTTCTCTAACATTCCTCAAGCCAGCCCTTGCATCTCCCTGCTAGAGAGAAAAACTTTTGTTTCCATTTTTGCCCCAGCTAAAAGAAATGACTCAACAGTTTTCCCAACTGGCCTGCTGGGGGTGGTGTGGCTTAAGGGATCTAATGATACATTATGTACAACATCTATGGACTCTAAATAAAACCCGAACCTTCATTGCTGTTTTCAGCTGAGCCCATAACAGAAGGCATCTGGGAAAAGCAGACCCAAACCATAGAAGAGGAAAAAAAACTAAGAAAAGCCACATGCGTTCAAGCTTGCCAGGGTATTCGTTAACTTAGCCTAGAAAAACAACCATGTCTGTGGTGAGAAAACTCTAGATGGAATTATCAAACGAGTATTTTGATTTACCGTTATTTGATAACCTAATGGATAGTATTTTAATTCTTATTTGATGGAAAATACTAAGAGCTGATGAAGTCCTTGGCCTTAAGAGACATAGTGTCCCGACTTCAATGATTTTATTTTGATACTTGTACGTGTCCCACGGTATTTGCTGCTCACACTACATATGCGTGACAACCTCAGAGTCACAATAAATTATGCATAGCGTTGTCTCCTAGACTGTCTATAAATACAGTGTGAAGTGTTCAGCTTGTTATTTGATGCAACATCTGAAATCAAATTGCTCTGATGCAAATGTTTATCTCAATGTTATAATTGTGGCACGAATTCCTCTGAATTTATTTTGTTTACAAAGAGCATTTTATTAATTAGTTACGCCAGTCTCAAGGGTATTAGTTTTTAGCCCTCCATGTCAAAACTGTGAACATTAAATAATAACTCATTTTAAAGAGAATTTTTATTAAGTGATTTTAAAAATATCATTTGAAGAGCATAAGTACTCCTAGGGGGTATATTTTCTACACATTTCTAAGCATGAAAGTATTTACTAATTTTATTATTGTATTTATTGTGTTGTTTGTTTTTTTATAAAAATCAGAGTGCAAAGATTTTTGTTTTAAGTTGTGATGAAGTAAAATACCTAACCAAGAAATTTTAGCTTATTTTATTAAAAACTTGTCTATAATTTTCGCTTTTGTTTTTATTTCGTTTATATATATTGCCAAACTCTTGTGTTGAATTTTTGTATAGGGATATGTTGCCTCCACTTGCTCCTTTTAGAGGCCTGACTTTCAGCCTTGTTGTGTTTTATGATTTGTGATTATGAATTGAGGCTTAATGGAAATTTACATGTAAGATTTATTTGAGGACTGAAGTTTGGGTGAGGTTCTTCAGGAAGATTGGCGTTTACTCCTAAAGCAGTTATGACAACTGCTAAGCTGGCTTAAAGTGAGATCACATGAATAGTAGGAATTCTTGTCCCAGACCTGCGAAGGGCCAGCTGTGGTTAGTGAAACGCATCTGAGCAGCCAAGACCGAAACAAGCCTGTGTCTTCCAGTCTCATTCTGCTGGTGGGAGTGTTTTACCCTTTCCCAGAGGATATCAGCTTTGAAGGGTCTAGCTTTACAAAGGCGTCTATATCCAACGTCTTACCTTGCACGGGTCCTAGGCTTTGTCTTTTGTTCCCCTGACATGTTGCCCAGTAAAACAAACCCTTTAGGCCACCAAGGGTTGGCAGATGGCTCCAGGGGAAACACTGGATTAATAGCTGGTATTAATTTTTGGATTTATGCATGCTTGCCTTTTGGGGGGTGGGGGGCCTTGAAGAGATTCCCTTATATAATTTCCATTTTACCTCATATTATTTTGTATTCTATACTGCAGACAGTCCTCACATGCCGTATTACCAAAAACAATGACACCGGCTCACATTTTTAAGAACCCTGCTTTTAACCAAAGGGCTACCCACATTTCCAGCTTTCCAGAGTTTCTTGCAGATCAGTGGTTACTTTCAGACAGGATGGGGTGCATCGGAACAGAGAGAAACAGGGGAGAGAGGTCCCAAAAGAGTATAAGAGAAAACTTTTGGGGGTGACGCATATGTTCAAGACATGTTCATCTCTTGATTGTGGTGATGGCTTCACAGGGACGTTCGTAATATGTGCATTTGATTGTGTGTCGATTATACCTCAATAAATCTTAGAATTTGATTTAACAAGAGAGATAACAGCTTGATATTATTTAAAGAAAGATTCTTTTAAAGGATTTCAAGTGATTGAAGTTTTCTGAAATGAAGGTCAGCAAATACATTTTACAGGATAAATATATAAATAAAAATGCTTATTTTATTTTATTTATTACAAAATATATCATTTATGTGCTTTTATTATCTTGCAGGCCCATCAATGGAAAACCCAGTCATAGCATTAATAATTAAATTTTCATCTTTGCTATTTTCTTTTCCTTCCAGTCATACAACATGAAGGTGCATTTGTGAAGTAGGAAGTTATATTTTATTTTTTGTTACAATGTTTTTTAAAATGTTACAGATGAAGGTACGTTTGTCAAGTAGGAAGTTATATTTTATTTAACAGTTATCTTCAAATCACAAAACATTCCAGTTGATAATATGCCAGAAGCACTTGTGCTATTTGAGGTTGAGGTCACGGTTTATTTCCATCATGCCAGCAAGACAGAGTGAGAGATGGCAAGAGTCCAGGCTCCCAGACACTCCCCTCTCATTATGCCACAGCTACACCTCCTTGCCAGATTCCCCAGGGATTTACGTGCAGAAAGGACAAGGCCAGGCAAGTGTGCATTCTTTGTAGCAAAGAGGCTTTTTCTCCAAACTCAAAAGTCTTCCAGTGAGATATGTGTCACCCGGGAAAGTCTTCTTTTGCCTAGGCTGCAAACAAGATATGCTGGACATCCTTTCCATCTCATCTTACATCCTCTCGGGCCACTTTTTGGTTCTAGAATTGTTGCCACAACAAAGTATGGGAAGATGTTGCCTGGAAGCACTTTGTTTCAGCTGCACTAAAGCCATCTTGCTTTCTGCTGGACCTCTCTTCTGTCACCATGTGGGTTGGCTTCAGGAGCCCTCTCAGCCATTCTGGCACACTTAAAAGAACCTTGATAAATAGGAGGCGCTATGGTTTGAACGTCTCCCCCAAAGTTCACGTGGTGGAAATTTAATCTCCAATGCAATGGTGTGAGAGACAGGACCTTTCTGGGGTGCTGTCATGAAGGGATTATTATCATGTAGTAGACTGATTATCACAAAGTGGGTTCTCCCCTCTTGCTCTCTCACCCTCTCTGTGCCCTTCCACCTTGGGGTGTTGCAGCAAGAAGGCTCTCACAGCTGCTGGCCCCTCATCGTGGACTCCTGAGCCTCCAGAACTGTGAGCCAAGACATTTCTCTTCACTATAAATTACTGAGTCTCAGCCATTCTGTTACAGCAGCACAAGACAAATAAGGACAGGACTTTGAGAATAAATACTCCTATCCTCTGTCTCTTCAGCAGGTAGGTAATTCTAAGGCACATTCTACACAGCTCTTGTCTCACCTGCCTCATGGTGAAGAGAAAGAAAATCTCTTAAGAAACTAAATCTCAAGAAGGAGACACGTAGGTGGAGTCAGGACGGAAGATTAGGGAGGCCTTCTTTATAGGCTGTGCCAGCATTTTATACATCTTTGTAACCCTCTGATATTTGCCTAGTGTAGCTGTTTCATAAATGTATCGACAAAATAATATAAGCATAGAGGAGGGTAAGAATAAAGAAAAATTTTTCTAGCACATATTTGATTATAAATTATTATGGAGCAGGGTGTAATGGTGAACACCTGTAGTTTTGGCTTCTCAGGAGGCTGAAGTGCAGTGCGAGGATCGCTTAAGGCCAGGAGTTCAAGGTTGCTGTGAGCTATGATCATGCCTGTGCACTCCAGCCTGAGCACACAAAGCAAAACCTTATCTCTAAAAACCAAAACAAAACTCTTACGGGAGATCTACTATATTAGCAGTTTAAAAGAATCTACTAAAAAAAATTCATTTAAAATTCAGAGACTGGAGGAACACCATGTGTAGGATTTGGCTTCTAATCAGAATTGTTATTGAAATAAGCCTATTATTTCTTCTACAATGAAAAATTTTATTTACATTTTCTCTCTGTGAACAAAGAGTCAGCAAGGGTTAGTGAGAGCTGATTGGAGGCAAGAGAAGGATAGCAGGAGGGAACTTGAATAAATGCTGGCAAGGACACCCCTCCTGCTGACTTTACTATTTTCAAAAGGCAAATGAAGAAGTATGGAAGTTATTTAGCAGAATGTTTAATAGTTTTTAAAGAGCTTAGGTTCAGTATAAAAACATTGACAAGGGCTATTGATATTAATTTAGGTGAATACATGGAAACAGTGAAACTTTCATTCAAGAATATTATAAACAATAAAGTCCATTAATATTTATTGCAAAATCTACCAAATTACAACTCTTTACAGTGCATTGTTCACTTAAAATTTTACTGTCGTAAAGTCATAGCACAGTCAGAGTCTGGAATGCCTCCTATAAATATTTACAGAATTTACATAATCAGGGGAGGTTTCCCCACTATTCTGACTCTCTCTGATAACACCAGGCCTTTCCTTTCTCTGTTTCCATAGCTGGAAGTCCTCTCGTGGGTCCCTCCCTGGAAGACTCTACCCTCTCATAGGAGAAGAACCTGACTAGTGTTCTGTTAATAAGATGAAGGTCTTCATACCACAAGGTCTGACAATTAAGTTCATGAATTCATCCTAGAAAAAGTGCTATGTACCTCATTGCTGTATATCACTACAGTCACCTTAGAAGTACCCCCCCAGGGAAGCTATGCACTGACACCAGCACCTAGTTCACACTTCAAAGCAATTTTAGAACTCTTTTTCTGGAATGGCCATCAGAGCTGTCATCATATTACCATTGATGTCCTTAATGCCATCAAAATGTCTTCCTTTCAACATTTCCTCTATCTTTGTGTAAAGAAAAATGTAAAAAAAAAAAAAAAAAAGAAAGAAAGAAAAGAAAAGAAAATGAAAAAGAAAAATGTCCTTGGGGGCCAGATCAGGTTGAGTAGAGGGATGTTCCAATACAGTTATCTGTTTACTGCTAAAACCTCCCTCACAGACAGTGCTGTATGAGTTGGTGCACTGTTGTGATGCAAGAGCCATGAGTTGCTGGCAAAAAAGTTGAGGTCATTTTTATCTTTTTCACGCAGACTTTTCAGCACTTCTAAACAGTTAACTTGGTTAATTGTTTATCTGGTTGGTACAATTTATAATGAATAATCTCTCTGATATCAAAAAAGGTTACCAACATTATTTTGACTCTTGATTTGGACTGACAGAATGTTTTTGGTCATGGAGAATTGGCTAACTTTCATTGTACACTTTGACAGTTTAAGTCATATTGGTACACCCAATGTTTCTGCACCAGAGACAACATGGCCCAGAATATCCCCTTGTCTCTCCAGAAGGTCTTGGCAAACTTCATCGCTCCTTTCCTTTTGTTCATTGGTGAGCTCCTTCCACACCATTTCTGCATACACCTTTCTTATGATAAGATTTTCCTGTTTCTCTATGGATATTTACTTGGTCTGCCATGCTTCTCACAGTTAATGATTTTGACACACAACTCAATGAATTTTTGCAATGTTTTCATCAGCTCTGCTCTGACCTCTCTTCATCAGTGACACTTTCTCTCTCTCAGAAAAATGTTTAATCCATTTTTACACTGACATTTTCTTCATGGCATTATCCCCATACATTTGGACTAACATTGCAAAAAACAGTACAATCCCTGATTGCACTTCCACTCTTGCAAAGTTTTTTTTTTTTTTTGAGACAGAGCCTCAAGCTTTCACCCTTGGTAGAGTGCCATGGCATCACAGCTCACAGCAACCTCCAATTCCTGGGCTCAAGAGAGTCTCCTGCCTCCGCCTCCCAAGTAGCTGGGACTACAGGTGCCCGCCACAACGCCCGGCCATTTTTTGGTTGCAGCCGTCATTGTTGTTTGGCAGGCCCGGGCTGGATTCGAACTCGCCAGCTCAGGTGTACATGGCTGGCGCCTTAGCCCGTTGAGCCACAGGCGCCAAGCCACACCTGATATCTTCTTATGACACACCAGTGTGCCACAACACACCGGTTGAAAATCGCTGACTTAGATTCTGGTCCTTGCCTGCAATGTATTACTTTAGTAGGAAGCAGACAACTTCTGGAGCAATCGTAGTCTACTTCCCTGGTGTTTGGAACTGAGACTTAAAGAGAGTGATAGCCTTTCTTTTTCCTGGAGGCTGACCCTATAAAGTAAGATCATGTACAGTTAAGATTACATGTCTTTAGCCAGCCTTATGAACCCAAATAGCAGAAGAAACTCTGCAGATAGAGGCAGGCTTGCATCAGGTGTGTAGGAAGAACATACACAAAGCACAGATTTGAATCCACTTCTGAGGACTGATTTCATCTGTGCCTTTGGCTTCGTGGACACAACTCTGTTTCTTATAAGGAATGGAAGTCGAGAGGGTTCTATTACTTAAAATCAAATGAGTTTAAACTAATACAAATTCCCCCAGGCATTTGCTCATTTTGATGAAATTTTGCTTCATTTTGCTGCAGTGGGCCAGCATTATATTCACCGACAAGTGCTTGGACTACAGCTGTTCTGTGTCATTTAATCAGTGCCAAAAAGAATGCTTTAACAAGCAGCTGAATTGAGGAGGACACTGATGGCCTTTTATGAAAATTGAGGTCTCTAAAGAGGACCTATACTTGAATAGAATGGAGCTTCAAATTTGTCCTAAATACGTGTAACTCGTTTGGAATATTATTTCCTCTTATTTTAACTTGGAATTATATGTTAATATTTTCACTGGAGAGTTTTAGGATCAGAAGATGAAAGACTCTCTTGGGTGAAGTTCAAATATTCTATCGACTTTAGTGAAAAGCTGACTTCAGTTTCTCTTGTGTCCATTTTCTTACCGCTATTTGTGGAAATGTGTCTTGTAGGTTGTAATCTTCTTAAAAGCCAGGACCATGTGTTATCTCTCCTTTTATCCCCCGTAGATGTTTGTAGAATGTTGGTCACAAAAGAGATGCTCAGTAAGAATTTTTAGTGTTCCCTTTGTTAAGAGGAAGAACTTTCCAGAAGGCCTTGAATTGACAATAGTTGCTCTGTAAGAAGAAACACAGAGGTCTTGATCCTTCATATGTAAAATCGTCAAGCATCTTCTTTGGCTGAAATAGCTCAGAATTTTCTCATTCAACCACATTATATGAGCAGCAGGAGACATAAAGTGCCTTTCTGCTGGGACTGGAGTAGGGAAGGTCATTCTCCAGCAAACACAGAGAGGCTTAAAGAGAGGCTTAAAGTGAGCCAGGAAGGGCAGCACAAGCGGTCAAGCTGCTTTTAGCCCAGGCTACACTTTCACACACCTTGGTGGAGGGAAGCTGAGCTTCAAGCGTGTAGGGGTGACACTCTTCTCCCAGAGCATTCATCCATTAACTGGGGGTCTAGGGATGACACCTTGTTTCCCATGAAGCTATTTATTTATTTTTTATTTTTTATTTTTTTTAAATACATGTATTTTATTATTCTTCATTACATTATTTCCCCCAGCCACCCCTCTGTGGTAAGACAGAAATGATTTACAGAAAAGAATACAGAAAACACCAAAGCTCCTGGTAGAGGGAGAGATTTCAAGTGGGGAGAGAGATGCTCTCTCCGTTCCTCTCCCGTCTTTCCCCGTCTCCTCCTCTAGGCCTCTAGCCTCAGGGTATATATA
>CAUYRH010107634.1:0-24010 GCA_963574655.1 Perodicticus potto | reverse complement strand
GGCTATAGTTGTGTTTCATTTTTCATATGCAAGTGTGAGTGATTATAAATTGGTTTCACAGTAGTACTGAGTACATTGGATATATTTTTTTCCATTCCTGAGATACTTTACTAAGAAGAATATTTTCCAGCTCCATCCATGGAGAACACTCAGGGATGCCGTTTGATCCTGCAATTCCTCTTCTAGGTATATATCCAAAGGACCAAAAATCATTTGGCAATAAAGATATTTGCACCAGATTGTTCACTGCAGCTCAATTCATAATTGCCAAGTCATGGAAGAAGCCCAAGTGCCCAATGACCCATGAATGGATTAATAAATTGTATGTATATGTATACCATGGAATACTATGCAGCATTATTTAACTTTTAAGGTTATACAATAGGTAAGTGTAGGAAATGGGATTCCCAACAAGTCTGACACTGAAGCCTATGCTGTTTTAACATTGCTGTATAACCTCTCTATATTCATTCCTTGACTGGGATGTATAAATTTCCAGGTACATCTATACAGTCAAATGGGTTAGAGAAGCCCAGGGAAGTTCTCCATTTGGCACTTCTGCCCACTGCATCCCTCAACTCGTGATCCCTAGTGAACTGTCTATGACACTCTATGCCCGGCCCAGTCCTGCTAGCCTACAGCCAGGATTCCTGTGCTGGCCACACAGATCACCTGCCAGGTGTTGGTTACACTTTAGAAGCCCGATTCCATCTCTTCTACAGATTTCAAACAAGTGCTTTCTACCCTTAGATGACCAACTCTCCTCTCCCAAGCCCGGCCGAAATTTTCTGCTTTGAGATGCCTTTTATAGCTTTTATTTTAAGGACTGAGCAAGAAGCATCCTAGTATTGCAAAAGATAGTTCTCATGGTTCCACCAACCCAAATACTAAACTTGAGACTCGGGACAAAAGCAACATGTTGCTGTCTAGCTCTATGTGGAAGATGTCATTGCTATGCCAAGTTTCCAGACATGTCCAGCCCCATGGATGAAAGAGATTTCAGTAGGTATTCATTTATATACAGAACATATTTCTAAAAAGCTGGTCTACAAGTGCCTTGGAATTTCTCAAACATCAAAAAAGTCAGTTATATACTAACCAACTATACTCCCAATACATCCCTGCTATCCCAAAGGGAGTGATTAAAATTTGCTGACAGCTTTAAAAATTATCAGGGAATTACAAGAATGTCCAAAGTTTAATAATTAACCATGTTTAAAAACCAGGATTGAATCCAGAAACTGTTAAATAAAAATTATTGTGCCAGTAACCTACTAGTTCTAAAATTAGACACTTTACACCCTTAGTTTTGACCATTTCATCTATTTTAATGGCTTCACCTGAAACTTCTGTCATGCACATCTATAACCCAAATTTCTTTTCCACATTTCTCTTGCTGGGTGTCCTCCCAGTACCTCCAACTCTACATATCTTATCTTTTCCCAACACCTGTTCTCTTCTTCCCATCTTTCTTTTTGCTAATATCATATCATCATTCTTAGGGAACAAAAAATAGTCAGTACTGTTTATCCACCACAGAAGAGGCTAAACTTTTCAGGGATGATAATACACAAGGCTCCCCACAATTCATCTCAACTGATCTTTCTAGCTTTGTCTCCCACTAGACCCCCCCTCCCACCTCTGCACACTGAAGCTCTTAAGGTTCCCTAAACATGTAACCACATTCTTGCACATATTTGTGGTTTTATATAAACTGAGCTGTAGCTTAAAATGCTTTTTTCATCTAATCTGGTGAATTCATGTTTGTTAAGACTCAAGGCAAATGGGGTGGCGCCTGTGGCTCAAGGAGTGGGGTGCCAGCCCCACATCCGGAGCTGGTGGATTCAAACCTGGCCCTGGCCAAAAACTGCAAAAAAAAAAAAAAAAAAAAAGACCTCAAATCAAATGTCACCTCCTCTACGAAGTCTTCCCAGATTTTTTGTTGTTGTTGCAGTTTTTGGCCAGGGCTAGGTTTGAACCCGCCACCTCCAGCATATGGGGCCGGCGCCCTACTCGTTGAGCCGCAGGCACCGCCCAGTCTTCCCAGATTTTCTCAGAGTTTGACATCTTCTCCAATCCCCTTCCCTAGAACCTTTTACATGTACTACTAAGGCATCTATCATAGGTCAAACAGTATGGACTCTGTCTCTCATATCAGCTTATGAGGGCCCCAGGGGCAATGGCACCATATAAGTTGTCTTTTCCGCCTTTCGAGACAGGATATTCACTGGAGAAAGTGAATATTAATTGAATGAATGATGAACAAATGAATGAATAACTCAATGGACCCCTCTTGTGGCACAGACAACCTTCTATCTTGCACCCTCTTTGTTTGAGCATGCCATCTTTCTTCTTGGATTGAAAGTCTTCCAGGTCAAGAACAACATGATCTGTTTTGAATCTTCCAGCATAGCCTCCCCTGATGCTTATTTTTTTGAACGAGTGAGCAAAACTCTTGTGGGGCTTTGTGCCATATTTCAGACTTTGGAAGTTATTATATAAACATTGTTTCGCTTGTCCTTTACAACAACCCTGAAATCTAGGTATGACTAATTGGTGTTATCCCCATGTAGAAGATAAACAACTGAGTAAGGTTGAGCCTTGGAACCTAGGTTTTTTTGGTTCTTAGAACAATGCCTATTCCATGGAGTGTTCTTGAGAAAGGTGAATCTACTCACCAGTCCTTTGTTTTGATAAAAGTTAGGGAGTGAATGTCAAGGTTCATCACTGGTTGTAAAAACTGCAAAACCCTTATCTACCCTCCCCATGTGAGTTTAACATGAATAACTTACACGAAGTTATAAGTCTGGATGTGAATTAGAAAGGGCAAAATGATAGGGGAAAACAGAAGAATTCGAACCCATTAGGCATACTAAAGTAAGAAAAGGATTCGGGGGGACTGAAAAAAGAACCTTCAGATTCCATTTAGTAATATTTTCTAAAACATTCAAGGTATGTTTTATGTATAAGTTCCTCTAGGAGAGAGGAAGTCAAAAATACTGAAAGAAGGCCCGGTGCCTGTAGTACAGTGGTTATGGCATCAGCCACATACACTGAAGTTGGCGGGTTTGAATTCGGCCTGGGCCAGCTAACCAGCAATGACAACTGCAACAAAAAATGGCTGGGTGTTGTGGTGGGCGTATGTAGTCTCAGCTACTTGGAAGGCTGAGGCAAGAGAATCGCTTGAGCCCAAGAGTTGGAGGTTGCTGTGAGCTGTGTTGCCAGGGCAACATAGTAAGACTCTGTCTCACAAATAATAATAATAATAATACTGAAAGAAAACTAATTCTAGGCCGGGCACAGGGGCTCTCACCTGTAATCCTAGCACTCTGGGAGGCCCAGGCGGGCAGAGTGCTTGAGCTCAAGAGTTCCATACCAACCTGAGCAACAGTGAGACCTCATGTCTCCTAAAAACAGAAAAACCAGCTGGGCATTGTGGCAAATTCCTGTAGTTCATGCTACTTTAGAGGCTGAGGCAAGGGGATCACTCTTGAGCCCAAGAGTTTGAGGTTGCTGTGAGCTAAGATGCTATAGCACTCTACAGAGGGCAACAGAGGGAGACTTTGCCCCAATCAATCAATCAATAAGATGAAAACTGAATCTATACACAGCCTTGGCCAACTTCAGCATGCTGAGGTTATGTATCTATGTACCTGCAGCACTGGCCAAGCTTGGCATGGGTGCAGAGGGCTGCAGCGGAGGCAGCAGCACAGCACCAGGGTCAGCAACCAACCCCCAATGCAGGTGTTTCCTCTCCAGCCACAGGGGAGTTTCAACACCTCTGCCTTGCCCTCTTCATAGAGAGCAAGGCCACTCCTGCTCTTGAAGGCAACTTGATAACTAGTTAAGGCAAGTTTTAGACAACATATTCTCAGGGTCTGGAGGTGCCTTAATTACTGCTCAAGCAACAGGAGGAACTAAGAGTTGGGCTGAAGTA
The DNA here is from genome assembly GCA_963574655.1 of Perodicticus potto. NCBI lineage: Eukaryota > Metazoa > Chordata > Mammalia > Primates > Lorisidae > Perodicticus > Perodicticus potto. The sequence goes on along the minus strand of CAUYRH010107634.1, from coordinate 20,073 downwards.
TCCCTGGGGTCTGTTTAAAAGCCCATACTGGGAGCATTACTCATTCCCACGGATCCCACCGTCATGATCATCTCAACTCCCCCCAACCCCCCACACTAACCCCATTCCTCCTTCTGGCTTCTGTTTTTTTGGTCACCCCTGCTGCACACATTGGCCGTGTGGCTGAGGGATAGTCTGTTTCCATCTACGCCAAATATGGGCTGGGCCAGAGAGCCAAGTTGCAGCTCGGCCACTCTGTTCAGGTTGGGCGGGTTGGGAGGGAGAGAAGAGGCATTTTCCAGGAAGGCCTTGCGGCTTCAGGTAGATCCCTGACGTTCATAGAACTGGAGAGATTGGGGGTGGGGGTGGGGGTGGGGGAGCCGCGGGTCTGGGAGGCCTTTGGTAATTGATTGGCAGGGTCCAACCTCTTCCTTCTGTTCAAGGCCATTTTCTCAATACCAGGATAACAATACGTCGTGGTGTATGCCTGCTCTAAGCCAGGGTGCTCAGTGTGCAGATTAAGTTAAAGCAATGACTGACCTTTGCGCCCTCCCGCCCCCAAGACGCCTCCTCTCTTCTCACCCCTGTTCCTCAGGCTTCGAAAATTCCAGCAAGCAAAGGCCTGACAGCCTTCCCGGGGAGAAGGTCAAAGTCTGGCCCTAGAGTCTACTTCAACAGGCTTCCTTCTAACCCCTCAGCCTCTGTCCCTGGTCGCACCAAATCCTTCCACCGAGGGAGGGTTCAATAAGCAGCGCTCGGGACCCGCAGAGCCCGGCTGGTGCACAGAGACTCGAGGGGCTCCGGGCTCAGCCCGCGCCCCACTGCCGCCCCGCGCGCCTCTCCTAGGCGGCCACCTGTCCGAGTGCGCGAAGAGGAGGGAGGGCGCGCGGCCGCGACTGACCTGAGATGCCGCCCCCCACCACGACCACGTCGCATTTGGTACTCATGGCGCTCGCCCAGCTCCAGGACGCCCTGGTGCCCGATGCTCCGGTCTCTGGGCCTCGGCCCCCGCCCGCCAGCCGAACGCTGCCCCCACGCTCTAGCGCCTCGGCCAGCAGCTATAAGACCGGCCCCAGGCGCCGGGACGCGCAGCCCCGCCCGCCCGCGACGCGCAGGCTGGTTGGAGCGCCGGGCCACCGCCCCCGCCCGCAGCTCGGTCCCCCTCCCGCACGCCTGGGGAGGGCGGGCGCTTGGGCCAAGAGGTCACTGGCTCCTCAAATAGTCCCGCTCAGGGGCCACCCCCCTGGGCCTTCCTAGTGCGCTATTGATCTTGGGGGCTGGGGGCTAGCAGATTGGCGGTGTCTTCTAGCCACCCAATTACTCCTCCGTGCAAGTAGTAACATTCATTGAGCCCTTTCAAGGTACCAGACACTATGCTAAGTGCTTAATTCATGATTCCTGTTCAAACTTACAACAGCCCATTTTACAGATGAGGAAAGTGAGGCAACGTAGTTAGTGAGCGTCCAAGGTAACATAACAAGTTGAAAAGGAAAAAAAAGCCAGAAAGATTCCCAGACCCACTTTGATTCACCACACACCATTGCCATTTCTTGGCACATTCTTGGATGAGATTTCCAGCCTACCTCAGCCTCCTCCGTATAGTATACCCACTTCATTCCCCACCCTCTCCGCCCCCCCGCCCCGTGTAATTAAGTCAGGAAGCCTTCACCCTAGCATTGCTAATGCTGCACCTTAAGATGCTCTTAAGTTTTCCCACTTTTGCAAGTGATAAAAAGAGCCAACTGTACATTGACTAGCCCTGTGTGTCAGTGGTAGAAGCTGTTGAGGCTGAAATCCATGAGGTTGGTGGCAGCAGGAGAGAGACTATGGATGGACAGGGTGGGATTTAGAGTCCCCCTAAATCAGCAGGCTGAGTTACTCAAGTGATCCTGGGATGGAGGTCTGCGGACTCTGTCTAACCAAACATAGGGGTGATTCAATAAGATTATAGATGTTTAAGCAGCATAAAACACAGGTTTGTGGGCGGCGCCTGTGGCTCAGGGAATACAGTGCCGGACCCATGTACGGAGGGTAGCAGGTTCCAACCCAGCCTTGGCCAAACTGCAACAACAACAACAAAAATAGCTGGGGGTGGCGCCTGTGGCTCAAAGGAGTAGAGCTCTGGCCCCATATGCCGGAGGTGGCGGGTTAAAACCCAGCCCCGGCAAAATCTGCAAAAAAAAATAGCCGGGCATTGTGGCAGGGGCCTGTAGTCCCAACTACTCGGAAGGCTGAGGCAAGAGAATAGCCTAAGCCCAGGAGCTGGAGGTTGCTGTGAGTTATGACCCTTGGCACTCCGCAGAGGGCAACAGAGTGAGACTCTGTCTCTAAAAAACAAACAAAAACAAACAACAACAAAAAGAAACAAAACAGAGGTTTGTTTCTACAGAGCAATAGGAAAGCCACCTTTGAGAACTGGAAGTGGGAAGAGACACAAGAAATAACTGGATGAAGTTAAGGCTAGGGGAGCTGCAGGCCTGGGAGTGGTCCAGGTGTCCTGAATTGGTAAGAACTTAAAGCCAACTTCTACCTCATCAGACCCACTCCCTGTACCCCCCGCTACCAAGGTATCCTGAACTGCTGCCCTCAGTCTAGAAGAGGGTTTGGGCACTTCTGCACCTAAAAAGTGGCTGGTGGCAGGAAAAGTCTTGCTCCATTTTTGACTTATGTTCTAGAAACTTCCATCTCTCTTGCTTTGGTATAAAACACTCAGACCCTGTATCTGAACCCTGACCTCATGTCCTCACTGCAGGGAATGAAGCTGCCTCACCCTATAGACAGCCTCCTGGCCATGCCCTACCTGGTCTACCTCTTTCTACAGGTCCCTGAAGTTGTGGGCTTCTTAGCTGTGGACACTCTGTCCCCTCACCTAGTCTACAAGTGACTGACATGTCAGGTGGGTTGGGATGCATGGAGTGGATCTGCCATGGCTTAAATGTGCCCCTCAAAGTTCATGTGTCAGAAACTTAATCCCCAAGGTAGCAGCGTTGAGAGGTAGGACCTTTAAAAGGTGGTTAGGTCATGAGTGTACCACCTTCATGAATGGATTAATGCTGCTATAAAAAGGGCTTGAAGCTGCAAGTTTGATCTGTTTTCTCTCACCCCTCATAGCCCGTCCATCGTGGGATGATGCGGGCAAGAGGGCCCTTTTTTTTTTTTTTTCTTTTTTAGAACATTTTATTTTGAAAGAATTATTGACTCACAAAAAGTTACATACATAGTACAGCAAGATGCAGTGTACCGGGCACCTAGCTCTCCCTGGTGGTGGCATCACACATAACCACACCACAATATCAAAACTGGGAAAGAGATGGGCACTGCAGCTGACTAGACTAGTGGTCCCCAACTTTTCTGGCACCAGATACCAGTTTCACAGAAGACAATTTTTCCATGGAGGGCCCTCTTTGGATGCCAGTCCCTCAATCTTGAAATTCCTAGCATCCAGGACCATAAGACAGTGCATTTCTCTTCCTTATAGAGTACCCAATCTCAGGTATTCTGCTATAGCAGCACAAAACACACTAAGATAGGATCCTTGTGGGATCTCCTTGAGATCTCTTTTGCTTGGTTCCGGCAGTGCAAAGTCAGCCAGCAGCCTGGGCACCCAAGTCTTTGCATCCAAGGTGGACTGTGGACTGACTATCCCTTCTCTATGACCAACCAGCAAGGAGGCTGGGAGAGGAACCGCAGTTTCATGTGACTGGAAAAAACTCACCAGCAAACAGCATTTTTCCCAGACAAAAATAATTAGTTACCTTGTGCCAGATGAGGTAAAAATGGGTTGAATTAGAGCTCAGGGTTTGGGCAAAGGTGAAACAGGAGTCTTTATTTATTTTTTTGGCTGGGGTCGGGTTTGAACCTGCCACCTCTGGTATATGGGGCCAGCACCCTACTCCTTGAGCCACAGGCACCGCCTGAAACAGGAGATTTTAGATGGTCCCTGAGGCCACCCTTTGTCCCACATATAGGCAATCCAGGTTTATTCAGGGCCTCAGACTCTTAGGTGGGATAATTCTCAAGGTATGTCTTTTCCTTTGGGTGGGCAGAGGAAAAACAGTACTTCTCCAACTTGAACATGCATGCAAATCACCCAGGGCTGAGGTGGGGTCTAAGAAGTCACATTTTTTTTTTTTTGGATTGTATAGTAATTTTATTTTTTGAGAAAACACCATACTGTGTTTCATAATGTTTATAATTGTTTACATTATAATATTAATATGTTACTTATAGTTGTTGTACATAGAGTACCAGGCTTTCCTTTTCTTCATATTCTCACATTTTTAACAAGCTCCAGGTGACCTCAGTGTTGCTGGCCCATGAACCGCACACTCTGAGCATATTCCCTAGTCCAGGCCCCTGCCTTCTCATCAGTTCAAGAACCAGTTCCATGCTCCAGAGCCCCTTACCTATACCAGGCTTCTCCTAATAAGATGGTGTTATTCGTTATATCAGCTTTTATTGAATACCTGCTATGCCGAGCCCTGTGGAAGAGAGGAACAAGACAGAAGCTGTCCTTGCCGTCATAGGGCTCATGGTTGTCAGGGATGACATCCAGGAAGAGTGATCGCAAGTGTGATTTTGAACCAGGATCAGATAACTTAGCCCAGGCAATCACAGAGGATCTCCAGAAAGAAATAACGTTTCTACTGGGACTTGAAAGATGGAGAGGGATTAATCAGTTATTGAGGATGATGGGCACTTCAGGAAGAGTGACCAGAGTGATAAATTGGGAGGCAAGTTTGAGAGTGGAGTATTAGAAGAAATGGACGCAGGCCAGTATAGAAAGAACATCTTGACCCCCTTTAGGACTTATCACAAACACCACAAAATTAATCGTGAACAGTAAGGTGATAAACAATGAATAAACTGATATAAAACATCATTTATTTTTGTGTGTTTGTGTGTTCCCTTCCCAACTAGATAATAAATTCCTGCAGGAAAGAATAATGCATCATCTTTTATTCATCCATTCAAGAATAATTTATCAGGCACCAGTAAATAATTACACTCAGGCCTTGTGCTCGTCATTGGAAATATACCCTTATAAATAAGAAATGACAATAATCCTAGGAAAAATAAATATGAAAACAGACCATTGCAATAAACTTAATTCATGTTCCAGTGGAGCAATGCTCAACACCTCAAAGCAAGAATGCTGTTTGCCGCAGCAGTGCTTTTGCCTTTCAACTTGATGAAATCCATGTTTCTTTCATCAATTAAAATGAACTTACTTTCGTTTCATTTTTTATTAGAAGACTGCCAAAGAGATAAAAATGTCCTTATTACTTCTTTCTTGCTGTCCAGCTTTTCATTAACAGATATTTCACTGAGTCTCTTAGGAGGTTTCAATAAAGAAGTAGACTGTGCAGAACAGTGTGTTAGCCAGATATTATCTAAGTTGTACATTTTGCTTTTTTTTCTTTTTTTTAATGCCAGAAGCTTGACGGGGGTAGAAAATTTGTTTTAAAATTAGATTCTTTAGAGCTTATCAGTTTCTTTTTTCCAACTACTCTGTTAATATTTTTTAAACATATATTGATGGATAAAATGATGAAAGGGTCAGCCATTGCAGCCAGCTCTTTAATAATGTTAAATTGGAAATGTTATAGGGCTCTGGTTCTGTGTAGTGAAATATCAACCATCAGCTTGGATCCCAATCTGAGAGTGTCTAAATCTCTCTCGGGGCAATGAAAAAGTAGTAAAGGACCTTTCAATGGGCCAAGACCTTGCTTTGGGCCTTGATGACTTGCTTGAGGGAAATCCCAAATCCACAAGGATCCCAAGAGTTGGAGGATCCCAGCTTCAATCCAAGTCAAGGCCTTCATGCTTGGAGGCTGGATTACAGAATCCAGATCTTTCTCAAAAGTCCAAAGGCTTGTTTAAGATGCTAAAGGAGTAGTAAGGTACTAGATCAAAGTGGAATTGATAGGAAACAAGTCAAATGACAGGTGGGTATCAACAGCTCACCTTACCAGATCAACAGCGATAGGAATGTGCTGAGCTGGCTTATAGTAACAAAGACACTATAAGAGAGATGGACAGAAACATGACTCTTCCTGTACGAAGAACCAGAATATGACCTTTTACCCTGTGACTTCATTGCCATAGTATGGACAAGACAAGGAACACACGGGCAAAACACAGAGGAGTTAGTCCCAGAACATACGGAGTCAGGTAAAGACACCAGGCTATATGTAAGTTTTCAGAAAGATAGAGGTTATCGCTGAATATGTTGTACAGCATGTTAAAGAAAAACAAAACCTTATTTGCATTATAAGTGCTAAACAATCTGTACTGAAAGTGACTTTTTTTTTTGCAGTTTTTGGCTGGGGCTGGGTTTGAACCTGCTGCCTCCAATATATGGGGCTGGCGCCCTACTCCTTTGAGCCACAGGCGCCGCCCTTTCTTTCTTTCTTTCTTTTTTTTTTTCATAGAGACAGAGTCTCACTTTATCGCCCTCTGTAGAGTGCTGTAGCATCACAGCTCACAGCAACCTCCAACTCCTGGGCTTAGGCGATTCCCTTGCCTCAGCCTCCCGAGTAGCTGGGACTACAGGTGCCCACCACAATGCTCGGCTATTTTTTTGTTGCTGTTGTTGTTGTTGTTGGCAGTTTGACCAGCGGCGGACTTGAATCTGCCACCCCTGGTATATGGTGCCAGTGCCCTACCCACTGAGCCACAGGTGCCACCCACAAAGTGAATTTTTTACAATGATTAATGTTGAGACTAAGAATATTTCTACAAATCACTAATAGGGTCCTAAACAAGGAGTGACATATCAGAACAGATGATGTGACAATTGTATGGCACACAGAGGAAGGGCAAATAGCAAAACTTTCATCTCAGAAAGAAGATCAGAACAGACATTTTCCAAAAACATAGGGTTAAGGGTTTCCACAAATTCCTTTAATAAAAAGAAAATTCGAAGTTAATATAGAGCCACACTGTATACTAATTGTTGGCTATTAACTAATTTTCAATGAATTTTTCTGCTTTATATAATTCTAATTTCATAGTGTGAGTTTACTGATACAGAATCAATTATTCAGTTATGTTTACATAGACTTGAGTTAAATAGTCTCTTCATGTTTTATTTTATGCAGATATTTATGCCACGTGGTCTCCAAATGATCATTGCAGTCAAGAGTCTGGTGACTGCCATACTCAGATAAGAAAAGTAGCTCTTCTTACAGATGGCTACATATTCCTGGATGGAAAGGTTATACATTACAAAATAATGATTATAGCTGGGACTTGCATTAACTTGAATGCTTCCAAGTAATAAAAAGGCAATTTATACAAAATCCTTGAAACAAAGTGTTTGTGGTATAATAGGAAAATACTTGGTCTTTGTCCCTTGCTCCTGACACAGAGCTCCTAAAACCCTTGGAATTTCCTGAGAGATAAGGGTGATAAGGGCATTTTTTTGTTTTAATGGGGTGACTCTTGGTGAGCCCTTGTATAGCTTCAAGATTAGAGCTGGTCACCAGAAGGGCCAAGGCTTGATTAGAAACTTAGAAATCTTAGCCTTATCCCTCAATTGCCAGAGAGGGGAAAGGAACTGGAGATGGAATTAATCATCATTGGCTAATGATTTAATCAGTTTTGTGTATGTAATAAAACTTACATAAAATCTCATAAACCATGGGATTCAGAGAGCTTCAGAGTTGGCAAATATATCCATATGCCAGAAGGATGGAGCCCCTCAATTCTATGAGGACAGAAGCTCTTGCACTCAGGACCCTTCCAGATTTCATCGTATGTTTCTTTTCCATTTGGCTGTACATTTGTATCTTTGCTAATAAACCCGAAATGTAAAGTGACTTCTTCAGTTCTCTGGGCCATTTTAGCAAATTACTGGAGCTATCAGGAGTCATGGAAATCCTCGGTTTATAACCTCTCAAATACAGGGAACTTGAAATCAGCATCTGAAAAGGAAGCAGTCTAATGAGATTGAGTCCTTAATGTGTGGGGTCTGATATTAACTCTAGGTAGATGACGTCAGAATTGAATTAACTTGGACAACCAGCTGGTGTCAGAATTGGTTGTTGTCAGGAGGGAAAAACACTTCTTTGTGTGTGAGAAAAAAATGATTCTTCACTATGGATGTTATTACTCTGAGGGTTTTTAAATATGAACAATTGTAAAAATTAGTGAAGTAGACAACAAGCAATGATACTCCAAAAGGTAGGAAACTTGAGTGTACCTCTGAAATCTGCTACTACAACATCTAATAGAACAGACTGCATATATATCTGTAGTCACATGAGAATGTTATGGAGCTGCCCTACGCAGACATATCATTTTTTATCTTTGACACCATATTTTATTGTACCTTATCTATGTTTAAATATATAAATACCATTGTGTTATACTTGTCAGTGGTATTCGGTACAGTCATATATTGTACAGGTGTGTAGCCTAGGAGCCATAAGTCATACCATATAGCCTAGGTGTGTAGTAGGTTATTTCATCTAGGTTTGTGTGAGCACATTCTAGGATGTTTGAACAATGACAAGATTGCCTAATGACACATTTCTTATGATGTGTTCCTGTTGGGAAGTGACACGTGACTGTACAGATACATATTACAGAATTAGGGTGTTTAGAAACTCCCACCGAGATCTATTTGTCTGAGAGTGCACAGCCAAGATTGTGGACCAGCAGCTGCACATGGTTTGCAGCATGGGGTCTCCTGAGAAAATGTATTATCATGTTGTTTTAGGCCAGGCACCCACATCCACAAAGAGAGAAAAATATTCTATAAGAGAGGGCAAGTTAGAAGCACTGGGAGAAGTTAGGCTTCCTCAGAAATGTAGCAGTATCAGAACAGGATTGACCTGATTCTTTCCCAGGGTAGAGAAGAGCCTTGTGCCCAAAGCATGCACCTGAGCCTACTACGTCTAGTCCCATAGAGCTGAGGATTTTGTGCTCAGAGTTCAGCCGAAATCCAAGAGACTGTGTTACATCTTGGGAATAAAGCAGAAGGTATGTTAGGGAGTCTTTTCAGGATTCACGCCTACTGAAGGCAAAGGAAAAGAAAAGAGCAGGGAGTTGAAGTTGAGCTGTGATACATTCCCAATGGCCCTGAGATTGGAATGGTCTTTTGGAGTTGTGCCCTCTTGGAAGGGGGGCCAGGACTCAGTCCCTCATTTGATGTGGGCTGCCTGGGGAAGGTGAAGCGGCTCTCAGTGACTGAGGAAATTCCCAAAGGGGGCTGATGGATGATTTCGTTTGAATCATGTTAAACTATAGAATTATCTGATGTTGACTCTTTTTATCCAAGAACATGGAATGTTTTTCACTTGTTCAAATGTAACTTGGTGTATTGCCAAACTGTCTTGTGATTTTCCTCATTTAGGTTTTGGATGTGCCTTATTAATTCGATGCCTAGGCATTTTATTTTTTTCCTATTGAACATGAAATCTTTTATTTCATTATATCTTTGAGTATGATGCTGTTTCTTTTGTAACTGAGGACTTTAATTTTTGCATATTTATTTTATAACCTGTTACTTTATTAAAATCTTTTGTCATTGGCAGCAGTTTCTCATTGATTTATTTGGGTTTTCCACAAAAGAATCTGCAAACAGAAATAGTTCTACTTTAGACTATCCAGGAAGCCCCTGAAAAAGAAGGGCAAAAATAAAGGGAGCTAGAGGGGTAGCACTATCAGACATGAAAACATATTTTTAAAATTTAAATTTGAATAATTTTCTGACTTTACTGAGGTATAATTGACAAGTAAAAAGGGTATATATTCAAGGACTACAAGATAATTTAATATGTGCAAACACTGTGAAATGATTACCATAACCAACTCAACTAACACACCCATCAGCAGATATAGTTACCATTTGTGAATGTGTCGGGGGAGGTAAATATGGTGAGGATGCTTAAGAGCTACTCTTTTAGCAAATTTCAAGTAAATAATACAGCATTATTAAGTATAATCATTGTGCCGTACATTAAATTTGCAGAATTTATTCATCTCATAACTGAAAATTTCTACCTTTTTCCCATCTCCCCATTTTCTTGCCCCAACACCTGGCAACCACCATTCTACTCTCTGCTTCTATGAGTTTGCCTTATTTATTTAGATCATTTTAGATTCCACACATAAGTGAGATCATACAATATTTGCCTTTCTCTGCCTAGCTTATTTTATTTAGCATAGTGTCCTTCAGTTTCACCTATGTTGTCACAAATGATAGAATATCTTTTTCATGACTGTGTCTGGATAGCACAGTTTCTTTATTCATTCATCTGTTGATAGACACTTAGGTTGTTTCCATATCTTACGAGTAATGCTGCAGTGAACATGAGGGAGCAGATATCTCTGCAACATACTGATTTCATTTCCTTTAGATACAAACCCACCGGTGAGATTGCTGTGTGATGTAATAGTTCTTTTTTATTGTTGTTGTTGCAGTTTGGCGAAGGCCGGGCTTGAACCTGCCGCCTTCAGTATATGGGCCCGGTGCTACCCACTAAACCACAGGTGCCACCCAGATATAGTAGTTCTATTTTTAATTATTATTATTTTTTTTTTGAGACACAGTCTCACTATGTCACCCTCAGTAGAGTGCTGGTGCATCACAGCTCACAGCAACCTCAAACTCTTGGGCTTAAGTGATTCTCTTGCCTCAGCCTCCCAAGTAGCTGGGTCTACAGGCACTCACCACAATGCATGGCTAGTTTTTTTGTTGTTGCAGTTGTCATTGTTTAGCTGGCCTGCACTGGGTTCGAACCCACCACTCTCAGTGCATGTGGGTGGTGCTGTAACCACTATGCTATGAGCGCCGAGTCCTATTTTTAATTTTTTGAGGCATGCCCTTATGGTTTTCCACATTGGCTGCACCCATTTGCATTGCCATCAACAGTGTACAAGGACTACTTTTTCTCCACACCCTCACTAATATTATCTCTTGATTTTTTGACAATAACAATCCTAACAGGTGTGAGGTGATATCTCATTGTGGTTTTCACAATTGAAATGGATAGTGTGTGGATTCACATTTCTCTGATGATTAGTGATGTTGAGCACCTTTTCATGTGCCTGTTGACCTTTTGTATGTCTTCTGTCTTCTTTGGAAAAGTGTCTCTTTAGGGCAGAGCCTGTGGCTCCAGGAGTGGAGGGCCTGTCCCATATACTGGAGGTGGCGGGTTCAAACCTGGCCTCAGCCAAAAACTGCAAAAAAAAAAAAAAAAGAAAGAAAGAAAGAAAGAAAAAGAAAAATGTCTCTTCAGTTCCTTTGCCCATTTTTTAAATTGGGTTCTTTGGGTTTTTGCTAATGAGTTATATGAGTTCCTTGTATCTTTTGGATACTAATCCCTCATCAGATATATGATTTGAAAATATTTTCTCTCATTCCATAGTTGCTTTTTCACTTTGTTGATTGTTTACTTTCCTGTGCAGAAGCATCTTTGTTGTAGTACATTTGTCTATAACTGTTTTAAATTTTGTTGCCTATGCTTTCGGTGTCCTATCAAAAAAAAAAATCATTGTCAAGACTAATGCTGAGGAGATTGTTTCCTGTTTTCTTCTAGGAGTGTTACAGTTTCAGATCTTACATTTAAGTCTTAAATCTTTTTCAAGTTAATTTTTGTATATGATGTAAAGTACGGGTATAATTTAATTCTTTCTTCTTTAAATTTCAGATTGATATGAAGGTACAAATGTTTAGCTTACATCGTTTTCATTTCTAAGGTAAAGTTCAAATTGTAGTTTAGCCCTTCACCCAAGGGGTGTGCTGAATACCCTCACATTGCACACATTAGGTGAGATCCCACTGTTCTTTGGCAGGTGACTATCTTGTTTGCCCAACACTATTTCTTGAAGAGATCATCCTTTCCCCATTGTGTGTTCTTGGTGTCATTATTTGCTGACCATGTACATGTGGATTTATTTATGGACTCTCTATTCTGTTCCATTGGTTTATGTGTCTATTTTTATGCTAGTACCATACTATTTTGATTACTATAGTTTTGTAATATCATTTGTGATGCTTCCCACTTTGTTCTTTTTCAACATTGTTTTGGCTATTTGAGGTTTTTGTGGTCCTTTATGAATTTTATTTTCACTATTTTCAAGAAAAATGCCATTGGAATTTTGGTAAGGATTTCATTGAGTCTGTAGATCACTTTGGATAGTATGAGCATTTTAACAATTATTAATTATTCCAATCCATGAACAAGAAATATTTATAAAAATATATTTAAAGCCTCTATGATTAAAACAGAATGACATCTGTTCACAAATAGACAAAGAAACCAATGGAATGGAAGTTGTAGAGATTTTATTCAATCACACATAGAAATATACTGAATAATAAAAGGGATATCTTACATCAGAGGAAAAAGATGGAAGTTATCATTTCTCCATAACTATGTTATTTTAAACATTCTCAAATTTACAGAAGAGTTGCAAGTACAGTATTCATAAAAATCCTCCAATGGAAATGTCAAATTTTACTGTGATTTCTCTAATAGATAGTCTTGACCTCAGGTAGTATTTTGAGGGTACTTTTAAAATTGGAAATTTTAGTTAAAGCATTTGCAGAACAAAGTCAACAAAGTTCAATTAAGTCCTTTACATATAGTCAGAAATACGGCTATATGACAAAAGCTATGGTCTCACTTTGGTTTGTGGTGCTTCATTTGGAAAATTACCAAAAGAATAGATTTTTACATTCTCACCCCACACACACACACAAAAATAAGTTGGTGAGGTGATGAAAATGTTGTTTAGCTTTATGTAATCATTCTATAAGCTATACATAAATTGAGACATCATGTTGAACCCAGAAATATGTAGCATGCACAATTATAACTTGTCAATTAAAATAAATAAATATTGTTTGTTTAAAAAAGAAGTTCCATATATTATAACCACTTTTCCCAGCTATCTGGCTATGAATAGTAAAATTACCGTTATACTAGGGATCCCAAAATTCTCTGAAATCCTAGAATATTTTCTAAAGTCCCCAACAGGAAAAGATTAAATTATACTCACTATGAGAGACTTAAAAGATCCAACAAAGCACAATATTTAGGCTTATTTGGATCCTGGTTAGAGTAAAACATCTGTATTTTGGGAACTATTGGGAAATTTGAATGTGGACTGGCTATTATATAATATTAAGCAATTATTGTTAATTTTGATATATGTCCTAAGGACATGGTAGTTGTATTAAAAATGTCCTTTTCAATTAGAAATGCATACTTAAGTATTTGAGGGTGACATGACATAGTGTTTGAGATTTTCTTTAAAATACTCTAGGACAAAAATGGAAGTGGCTATAGATAAAACAAAAGTGGAAAAACAGTGATAGATGTTGAAGCTGGGTGAGAGGTGCGTGGGGCATTTATGATACTATTCTTTCTATTTGTGTGCATTTTTGAAAATTTCCAGAATAAATTGTTCAAAGGTATTTTCACTATAATTTTAGCAAACATATTTTATTATGCTAAATATTTGAAAATTGGTAATCAATTGATAAATTTATGCAACTAAGTTGGATAATAGAGGATTTACTATAAACTAATGAAAATATAGTTTTTCCATCTTTCTTAATCTAGCAAATCTTTAGTTTATTTGTTCTCCATCTGGAAATTACCTAGAACAAATACAAAGTAAACCTTTTCACTTCTTGGAGGCAGATGAGAAGTTAATACTTTTCAATCTTAAAGAAGATTAATGATGTAATCCACAGAACCAGAAAAGACCTTTGGAGCCATCTGGTATACACCCCCTCTGTCACCTTTCTACAGCAGCACACTTAAAGATTTGAGGTCAAAGGGCAAGGTCAACAGCAGGCAAGCCCAAACAATGAGGCAGTGAAATACCCAAAAGATTCTAAATAGGAACATGAAGTAATCTTATTTCTGAAACTTTCTCCTGCAAATAATAGCACCCATTTATATAGCCAGCATTAGAATTCAGGACTCTCAGCTGTGAAAATCAAGTATAAAATGTTCAAATGTTGGGAAGTTACATAGCATTGTTTGTGACTGTAGCTCCCATTTGTATAGTACTCTGCTTTATGTGGCACGTTTGCCCCCAAATTCCAGGTAGCAGAACACTTTCAAATTCCAAAAAGCATTACTCATAGTTGATGTTGTAAACAGAAATTGATCTGCTGGGCTCATGTTGGGTGCTATTTAGCAATGACTGTTTGCACTTTCTTAGCATTCAAGTGAAGTCATTTCATTGAATGCTGAGATTTTAGGGTAACCCAAGGAATTTTTAGTCATAATGCCCACTGTAGAAATAGAATAATGTTCATTTATAGCAAAGTGCTAGATAAAAACAAATACTATTTGAAGTATAATTTCCATGATTACTTTTCCAAATATTTGAGGTTAGAACAAATTATTTCCCTACATTACCAATATACCAATGTGCAATGTAAAACTCACGATGGAAATGGAAGGGACTAAAATTCAACTCATCCACCCTATTCTTCTACCAAAACCCCTAAATACAAAAAAACTCTAAAAACAATTCTAGGACTTGGAGTCTCTCTTTTTCTCAACTCCTGAAAACTTAGGAAAAACTCTTCTGGACATTGCCAAAGCAAAGAACTTTTGAGTGAGAACACATATGCAAATATAGCAACAATCAAAGTAAATAAATGGGACTTAATTAAACTCAAAAGTTTCTGCACAGCAAAGGAAATAATCAACAAAGTAAATAAACAACTCACAGAATGGGAGAAAATATTCACGAACTATACATTTGACTAAAGACTAATATTCAAAATGTACAAGGATCTCAAACAAATCAACAAGAAAAAAAAAATCAAAAAGTGGGTAAAACACATGAACAGATTCTTTAGAAGTTAAGTATACAAATGGCACAAATGGCTGAGAAACATGAAAAAATGTTCAACATCGCTAATCATCAAGGAAGTGTGAACTAAAACTACATTGAGGCACCATGTTACTCCTGTCAGAACAGCCTTTATTAAGAAGTCAAAAAACAATAGATAGGGGCGGTGCCTGTGGCTCAAAAGGAGTAGGGCACCAGCCCCATATACTGGAGGTGGTGGGTTCAAACCCAGCCCCGGCCAAAAACTGCAAAAAATAAATGAATAAATAAGAGGAAAAGAAAAATAGACATAGGTGTGGATGAAGTGAAAAGGGATTAATTATACAATGTTTGTGGGAATGTAAACTAGTACAATCTCTGTGGAAAACAGTACATGGATTACTCAAAAAAAAAAAAAAAATTAAAGTAGACATACCATTCTATCCAGCAATCCCTTTACTAGGTATCTACTCAAAGGAAAGGAAGTCATTTTATCAAAAAGAACCTATACTTACATGTTTATCACAGCACAATTCACAATCGCAAAGATACAAAGTCAACTTAAGTACCCATCAATTGATGAGTGGATATAGAAAATGTGGTGTGGGTGGAGGCAGGAGGATCGCTTGAGCCCAGGAGTTGGAAGTTGCTATGAGCTGTGATGCCATTGCACTCTACCCAGGGCAACAGCTTGAGGCACTGTCTCAAAAAAAAAAAAAAGAAAATGTGGTGTGTTGTTATCTAAATATAGATAGATATACATACCATGGAGTACTAGTCAGCCATGAAAAGGAATGAAGTTATGTCTGTTGTAGCAACTTGGATAGAACCAGAGACCATTATCCTCAGTGCAATATCTCAGGAATGGAAATACGAACACCTCATGTTCTCACTCATAAGTGGGAGCTGAACAATGGGTATACATTGTCATATAAATTTTGTAATGGACATTGGAAAGTAAGTAGGGGGACGGCTGGGAAGTAGGATGAGGGATAAAAATCTAACTATTGGGGGCGGCACCTGTGGCTCAAAGGAGTAGGGCACTGGCCCCATATACCGGAGGTGGCGGTTCAAACCCAGCCCCAGTCAAAAATTGCAAAAAAAAAAAAAAAAAATCTGCCTATTGGGTCCAACATATACTATTCTGGTGATGGGTACACTAAAAGCCATGACTTTGCTGCTATACAATTCATCCACGTAACACAAAACACCTGTGCCTCCTAAATTCTTAAAAACTAAAAAAAATTTGATATTTAGAAGTTATATACTAAGCTCCACCATTTCCTGTAAGCATGCTTTTTACTTCAGAACACAATTGATTTAACTATGGTGTGAGTATGAATAAATCCCTCACTGTCCCTACCTTTGGAGGAAGAGAATTTTAACTTTCTACTTATCTCGAAGGAATATGACAAATGATGCTTATTTGGGTACTGACTCCATATGAGTTCTGTGTAACATGTCCTTAGAGATATATGGAAAATATTAGAGAGACTTTATCCTAACAGTATTGCCAGATTTAGCAAATAAAAATACAGGACGCCCAGTTAAATCTGAATTTCAGATAAACACCAAATAAGTGTTTAAGATAAATTGTCCCATGCAACATTTGCAGCATATTCATACTAAAAATTTAATTGTTGTCTACCTGAAGTTCAAATTTAACTAGGTGTTCTATATTTTGTCTGGCAACCCTAGTCCAAAAAGATATTTTATCCTGGTTCAGGAGGAAAAATCAAGACAGAAGTCAATTTGATAGTAAGAAGTGAAAGAATAAGATCAAGTATTAAATTATGGGATACAGAAAAAGGGAAGTGTTAACAGAACTCAAAATTCCTCCAACAGACAATGAGTTACTCAAGGAATTCTATCATTTGGGGATTTTCCTATGTCCTCAACCTTTAGCACGGTGGAAGTGGAAGTGCAAATTAAAACGATGTGTTAAAGAAATGGGCAAATAAATAAATATATCAATCAGTGTGAGAGGACTTGAGGTGGATCTTGACGGATGATCAAGCTCTGTATAGATAAAGAAGAGCTGAAAGAAGGAATAAACATACGCATTTTGGCAGAGCCAGGGCAGGAGGAACTGTTACGAAGGAAAGTTTCTACAGCAGTGATTCTCAAAACTTTGACTGAGAATAACTTAGAGCAGAAGATTCCATTGCTGCTGACTCTACTCCTTGCACTTTCCAGGAGAAAAAAGAACAAATGAAACGAAATTAATTGAAAGTCTGCGGAATTGCGTGTGATGCTCCTAGAAAGGTTGATGTGAAGATTTACATTTTTAGATCAGTTTATATCTCTTTAGGGGAGCTCTTGTTCCCCCCTGGGGCTCAAGAACTATATTTTGAGAAACATTCAAGTAGCACAGAAGTGGAAAGTTTTTTGAGCTAGAAAAATGAAAAGTAAAAAACCAAACATTAGGTCCTCGACATTTGGATATGAAAGTGTTCATGTTAAGAGCCCACACTCTGGCCTATCAGACTTTAAAGGAATTTGACAAAGTCATTTAAAACTAACTGGGACCAAGATGGAATAAGACCTAAATTCTAGAATTGTTTCAGGGTAGAGCAGACTTCCTCTCTCTCTCTCTTTTTTTAACTCTTGAGGATTTTTGAGGGTACAGAAAACCGGATTACACGGATTGCACTGGTTCGGTAAAGTCACTCTTATAATTGAGTACCACCTCGAAGAGATTTGTCACATACCGTGACCCCCTACTCCTGTCAGAGTGGAGTTTCTTAGCTTCAGCACAATTGACATTTGGACAGAATGATTCTTTGTTGTGGGGGGCCACCTGTGCATTAAAGAATGGTTAGCTGCATCCCAGGCTTCTACCATGTTTCTATGGTTTGACTGTTTGGGTCCTTCTAAAATTCAGGTTCAGATTTAATCTCCACTGGTATAGTATTAAGAAGTAAGGCCTTTGCAGAGTGATTGAGTCATGAGTGCTCCTCTCTTGTGCATGGGATCAAGGCCTCTATGAAGGAGGCTTCACACAGCAGTCATCCCCTTCTTTGTCTTTCCACTTTCTGCCAAGTGAAAATATAGCATTTGCCTCTTCTGCCATTTGAGGACACAGCAAGAAAGCCCTTATCAGACACTGAACCTGCTGGTGCCTTAATCTTGGACCTTTTAGCCTCCAAAACTATGTGAAATAAATTTCTGCTCTTTATAAAGTACCAAGTCTCAGGTATTTTGTTACAATAGTACAAATGGATTAAGACACTACTAGATGCCTCTCCCTTACTTGTTTGTGATGAGCAGAAATTTCTCCAGACATTGTCAAGTTTCCCCTGGGGAGTCCAAAATCATCCCTTGTTGAGAATCCCTGCTCTAGATGAAAGCTCCCTGTACCGGTTGAATTAGATGCCTAAGAAGTCTCTATTGTAATTCTTCATATGCAACTGAGGCAAATAAGGGACAATTTAAGCAAATAAAACCTATGCATTTCAGACACACTTGTCTCAAAGATTAACAAAAATGCTGCCAAACATGAATACTGAGTGATGAAAAGGCAAATGAAAACCTGTATCCATTAAGTAAATCTTTGAAGATGTACTTCAAAGGTCCAGACTTCAGTGGTTCTGGGTCAAGTTCAGTGAAGTTCCATCATTGAAATAAGTGCACTTGACAAGGAAAAGCAAATAGTTACTGGCTGATGACAGGGATGATTACCTTTAATGTATGCTTCTGTATCTACAATGTTGGACAGAAGAAAAATTGCCCATGATAAAGGAAAAGCAGAAAGGCCTTTAGACCTCCTGAGAGACAACTCTTTTTAGTCGATAAATGTTGTGTCCCATCAGTTCAAAGATCCTCTGGAAACTTTCACATTCAGTATCATTCAACCAAAACACCCATGTTTTTTTTGCCCATGATTATTCTATGCTACAGACATAATTGCATTATTTTGAGAAACAAAGGTTACTTCCAACTAATACTTATTAGGGAGCTCATAAGAATTGATCCTATGGGATAGAAAAGCAATATATATTTTCTATCTAATAATCCTCATGCTTTTTTCCTAATTCAAAAAATAATTTTTTTCTCATGGCAAACTTAGAGCTTTTAAACAAAATCTTGTTTTTCCTCATAATTTGTTAAGTGAAATTTAGTATGGGATTCAAACATATGGATAAAGCGAATTTATATTTTGAATGCCTACTGTTTCAGGGGAATTATTGACCAAATATTAGAGAAAACTCTCGTATCTCTGCCTTAAAAATAATAATAAGGCACTGAATGAAAGTTTTGGAACTCCAAGTGATAAGTATCAGTCAAAATGGATTTTCAATAAAGTCCCTTAATTTCCTACTGATGGTAACATTCAGTAATAATCAGAGATAGGACTTCTATTTCCAGCAACATGATATATGAGATGTCCTGACAAATTCTCCCAGTACAAAATAGCTAAAAATTCTAGATGAAATATAACAAACATCATGCAATGCTAAGTGAAAGAAGCCAGATGCAAAAAGTCATATATGATTCCTTTTACTTTATTTTTATTTTTTTGAGACAGAGTCTCATTATGTCGCCCTCCGTAGAGTGCCATAGCATCACAGCTCACAGCAACCTCCAACTCTTGGGCTTAAGCAATTCTTTTGCCTCAGCCTCTCAAGTAGCTGGGACCACTGGCACCTGCTATTTTTTGTTTGTTTGTTTAGCAGGCTCAGGCGGGGTTGGAAACCCACCAGCCCCAGTACAAGTGGCTAGGGCCCTAACTGTTGAGCTACAGGTGTTGAGCCATATGATTCCTTTTGTATGAAATAGCCAAAGTAGGTAAATTAATCAAGATAGAAAGCAGAGTGGTGGATGTCAGGGGCTGGGGAAGGGGTTAATGGAACATTAAGTACTTAACAAGTAAGGGATTGTCCTTTGGGGTGATGAAAATGTTTTGGGAGCAGAGAAGATGGTGGTTGTGCAACATTGTGATGCACTAAATGCCACCAAATTATATACTTCAAAATGATTAATATGTATTTTGTGTGACTGTCACGTCAATAAAAAATATACAGCAATAACCTTTAATGTAAAGCCAAATTAATAAGAAAGTGATAGAGATTGTGAGGGTCCCAACATAGAAAACAGATGGAATTACAAGTGATCATCTGAAACTACAGATATCCTGGGGCCCCTTTTTTTTTTTTTTTTTGAGACAGAGCCTCAAGCTGTCACCCTGGATAGAGTGCTGTGGCATCACAGCTCACAGCAACCTCCAATTCCTGGGCTCAAGCGAGTCTCCTGCCTCCGCCTCCCAAGTAGCTGGGACTACAG
>CAUYRH010107633.1:0-15178 GCA_963574655.1 Perodicticus potto | reverse complement strand
ATGAATTTGAAAACAAACGAATCATTCAGAAAATCAACACAACAAAAAGTTGGTTCTTTGAAAAATTTAATAAAATTGATAAAGCCCTGGGTAGCCTAACCAGAACCAGGAAAGTAAAATCTCACATTATTTCAAACAATAAAGGAGAAATAACAACAGATACCACAGAAATTTTTAAAAAATCCCCAATGATTACTATAAAAAATTCTATTGTCAGGAACACTATAATCTAGAGGAAATGGCTAAATACATGGAAGGACAGCACCTTTCTAGACTCAGTCAAAATGAATTAGAAATTTTGAATAGACTTATATCAAGCACTGAAATAGCATCAACTATACAAAATAACTCAAAATGAAAAGTCCAGGACCAGATGGCTTCACATCCAAATTCAACCAAACCTTCAAAGAGGAACTGGTACCTATATTACATAACCTCTTTCAAAACATAGAAAAAGAAGGAAACCCCCCCCCACACACACACAACACATCTATGAAGCAAATAACACCCTGATCCCCAGCCAGGAAAAGACCCAACAAAGAAAGAAAACTATAGACTAATATCATTAATGAATATTGATGCAAAAATATTCACCAACATCCTAACAGAATTCAACAACACATCAAAAAATTATACACCACAGTGAAGTTGGCTTTATCTCCATGTTACAAGGTTTTTTCAACATACGTAAATCTATAGCTATAATACACTACATAAATAAAATAAAAAACAAAGATCATATGATTCTATCAATTGATGCAGAAAAAGCTTTTCATAATGTCCAGCATACTTTCATGATTGGAACACTTAAAAAAATAGCTTCAGATGGGATATTTCTTAAACTGATAGAGGCCATCTATAGCAAACCCACAACCAATATCATATTGAATGGAGTAAAATTGAAAGCATTTCCACTCAGATATGGAACTAGACAAGGATGCCCATTGTCACCACTGCTATTCAACATACTAATGGAAGTCCTAGCCATCGCAATCAGGCAAGAGAAAGATTAGAGTTATTCAAATGGGGTCAAAAGAGGTCAAACTTCACAGACAAGATGATCTTGTACTGGAATACCCCAGGGACTCAACTACAAAGCACTTAGAATTGATCGAGGAATATGTCAGTGTCTCAGGATACAAAATCAATACTTACAAATCAGTAGCTTTTACATATACCACAAATTGTCAATCCAGAAATATAGTCAAAGACTCTATTCCTTTTACAGTACTGCCAAAAAGGATACATTCCTGGGAATTATCTACAAAGGACACAAAAGATCTCTATATGGAGAATTATGCAATCCTGAGAAAAGAAATAGATGAAGATGTTAACAAATGGAAAATCATACTATGCTCTTGGCTGGGAAGAATCTACTTTGTTAAAATGTCCATACCACCCAAAGCAATCTACAGATTTAATGCAATCCCCATCAAAGCACCAATGTCATACTTTAAAGAAAATTAAAAAATGGTACTTTGTTTTATATAGAATTAGAAAAAAACCTCGAATAATCAATAAATTACTTAGAAATAAAAAAAAATTCAGAGGCAACAAGTTACCACACTTCAGGCTATAGTTCAAATCTATAGTGATCAAAACAGCATGGTACTGGCACAAAAATAGAGATGTAGATAAATAGAATAAATTAGAGAATCTAGAGATGAACCCAGCCACGCATTATCATTAGATCTTTGATAAGCCTAACAAAAATATACACTGGGGAAAAGATTCCCTATTTAACAAATGGTGCTAGGAGAATTGGTTAGCTACCTATAGAAGACTGAAACTGGACCTTCACCTTTCACCACTAACAAAAATTGTTTCTCACTGCATAAAAAATTTAAACTTAAGGCATGAAACTATAAAAATACTTTAAAATAGTGCAGGTAAAACACTTAAAGATATTGGCCTTGGAAAGTATTTTATGAGGAGGACCCCCTTATAATTGAAGTAATGACAAAAATATATTACTGGGATTTTATCAAGCTAAAAAGCTTCTGCACAGCTAAGGACACTGCAAGTAAAGCAAACAGACAGCCTTCAGAATGAGAGATATTTTCAGGGTATGATTCTGACAAACATCTGATAGCTGAAATCTACAGATAACTTAATTAATCAATAAGAAAAGAACAAATAACCCCATTTTTTGGTGGCAAGAGACTTGAACAGAAACTTTTCTTAAGACAACAGGCAAATGTCCTACAAACACATTTAAAAAGCTCATCATCTTAATCATCAGTGAAGTGAAAACCAACACCACTTTGAGTCAGATCGAGGGAGGGTGAATGGTGGGATCACACCTATAGTGCATAATGCAACGGTTCCTGTTGTATCTATTAGTATAGAGTATAAATGTCTTAACACAATAACTAAGTAAACGAGATGAGGTATATGTTAACCAGTGTGATGTAAGCATTCCTAATTCTACATGAAATCAGCACATTGTACCCCATAAATGCATTAATGTATACATGATCTATGTGTTTATGATTTAATAAAAAAAAAAATCACCCAATCCCAGTATGATTAGTTCACATCAAAAAATCCCCAAAGTGCAAATGTTGGCACAAATGTGGAGAGAAGAGAACACTTCCACACTGCTGGTGCTATTCCAAACCAATACAGCATTTTTTGGAAAGAAATATGAAGAAATCCCAAGGAACTAAAAGTTGATCTACCATTTGATCCTGCAACTCCGTTTCTAGGTATCTACCCATATGAACAAAAATCATTTTATAACAAAGACATTTTCAACAGAAAGTTTATTGCAGTCCAATTCATAATTACCAAGATGTGGAAGCATCCCAAATGCCCATCAACCCATGAATAGATTAACAAATTGTGACATATGTATACAATGAAAAACTATTCAGCCATAAAAGAGGGAGGGCTTTACATCGTTTATGTTTACCTGGATGGAGCTAGAACATATTCTTAGTAAAGTATCTCAAGAATGGGGAAGAAAAAGTATTCCATGTATTGAATACTTACATAAAACCAATATATAATCACTTACACATTCATATGAGTGATAAAACACGAATATAGTCCATAAAGAAGGAGAGAGGATGAGATAGAGGAAAAGAGAGTGGGGAGGGTGAATGGAGGGAGGTTATTGCATTGGATCTCACATAATGTGTACAATGCAAGGGTACATTTCAAAACAACTAAGAGTATATTATGAACATCTTACCACAAAACATAAGTAAGTGAGGTGATGGTTATGTTAATTAGTTTGATTTAAGCATTTCACATTGTACATCAAATTATCACATTGTACTCCAGAAATGTATACAATTATGATTTAATAAAAATTAAGTGAGAAAAAATGAGCAAAGTATTTAATGGGAACAAATATTTTCAAACTATCCATCAGACAAGGGATTAATAACCAGAATATATAAATAACTCAATTCAATATCAAAAATAATCTAAGTAAAATATATTTTTCAAAAGAAAACATATAAATGTACAATAAGCACATTAAAAATGCTTAATAATATTGACCATTAGAAAAATACTAATGAAATCACGATGAGATATCTTTTAATTTACACCAGTATAAGAATAGTATAAAAGATAAACATTTGTGAGGACACAGAGAAACTGGATTTTTGATAAACTGGTGGGAAAATAAAAGTGGGAAAGCCACTGTTAAAATCAGTTTTGACAGTTTCTCTAAAGGTTAGACATAGAGTTACTGTATCACCTGGTAATTCCACTTGTACGTATATGCCTGTGAGAATTGAAAATACATGTCCACAAAAAAAAAAAAAAAACACACTTGTACAAACTTGTTCATAACATTATTCATAATAGCCAAAAGAGTGGAAACAACCCAAATATGCATCAAACCATGAATAAAAAATTATGATGTCTCATACCATGAAATAGTTTCACGCATAAAAGGGAATAAAATACTGATATGTGCCATAACATGGATAAACTTTGAAAGTAGTATGCTAAGTGAAGGAAACAGGCAGAAAAGGGCACATATTGTATGATTCTATCCATATAAAATTTCCAGAACAGACAAATTACAAAGTCAGAAAGTATATCAGTAAACCCAAGGGGTTGGGAAGAGAGGAGAATGTGGAGTGATTGTTAATGGATACAGGGTTTCGTTTCAGAGTGATCAAATATTCAGGGATTATTGGTGATGTTTGTACAACTCTAAATATAGTAAAACCCACACAACTGGATACTTTATACAGATGAATATTATTATGAGTGAAATTATACCTTATTTAAAAATAAATAGATTCCAAGAAATGATTCTATGAAGTCTTACAACAGTTTTCTAAAAACAAACTATGCGTTTCACTGTTAGCATGTCCTTAATCTATGAATATAACAATATAAACTTTAAAATAGAAAATACAATTTAGAAATTATGGCAAATGTTTTTCTGCTCTCTGAAATATGACAAATGAATCCAAAGCTTCTGAATCATATGTATTCTCCTTGATAGAATAACATTTGGGCCTTTTCAATCTTACAACTCCTTTAAAAAATGGCAAAATTTTCCTTACTGCATTTTGTGATGGGATAGAATCCTAGGAACATCTAATAGAGGCTAACAGATGGCAAAGAAATAACAGATTCACAAAAATTTGTTAATTTATCAAGGATGAGAATTTCCCAAATTTATTCTTCAGATATATTGTTAAAAACGCTCCTCAAGAAAGGAATCTATTGTCAAATTATTTATAAAGCCCTGTTTATCCTTTTTCTTGAAGATATAGGATGCATAGTAAAGACATGGACAATTCTCCTCTAGTCTGTTAAAATTTTAATCTTAAATTTTCTTTAGTATACTTGATCAATAAGCTATGTTGTGAACCCTTCTAAACATCTTCTAGTACTTAATTTGAAAAGAATACTTTCTGGGAAGCATTAAATGGGCAATTGATATATTTTAGAAATAGTCAGAAACAGTTTCATGACAACATGTAGACATGACGCTTAAGACCCTTTTTTAGTGATTGATATCATGCCACAAAGATGGCAACCATAAACTCAGTGAGATACTTGAATCCAGAACTATGAAAGTGGGAAGCAGAAGGCGCATGTGAAGTAAAAGCCAGGATAGCCACGAACTAGGAGGAAACATGTAGTGTTTCATCAGACATTTTATTTTTATTTTTATTAAATCATAATTGTGTACTTTAGTGCAATCATGGGGCACAATGTGCTAACTTCATATAGAATCTGAAATATTTTTATTGAACTGTTTAACATAGCCTTCATGGCATTTTCTTAATCACTATATGTAGACATTGGTATTCTATATTTAGTAAGTTTCACCTGTACCCTTCTAAGATGCACAGTAGGTGTGATCCCACCAATTGCCCTCCCTCCATCCATCCTCCCCTCTCCCCTGCCCTCCCTTGCCCTTTTCCCCATATTCTTGTGTTATAATTGGGTTTTAGCCTTCATATGAAAGCTATAAATCAGCTTCATAATAGGGCTGAGTACATTGGATACTTTTTCTTCCATTCTTGAGATACTTTGCTAAGAAGAATATGTTCCAGCTCTATCCATGTAAACATGAAAGAGGTAAAGTCTCCACCTTTCTTTAAGGGTGAATAATATTCCAAGGTATACATGTGCCACAATTTATTAATCCATTCATGGGTCGATGGGCACTTGGGCTTCTTCCACGACTTAGAATTATGTATTGGGCTTCAATAAACATTCTGGTACAGATACCTTTATTATGATGTGATTTTTGGTCTTATGGATATATGCCTAGTAAAGGAATTATAGGATCAAATGGCAGGTCTATTTTTAGATCTTTAAGTATTCTCCAAACATCCTTCTAAAAGGAATGTATTAGTTTGCATTCCCACCAGCAATGTAGAAGTGTTCCCTTTTCTCCACATCCACGCCAACATCTCTGGTTTTGGGATTTTGTTATGTGGGCTAATCTTACTGAAGTTAGATGATATCTCAAAGTAGTTTTGATTTGAATTTCTCCAATGATTAAGGATGGTGAGCATTTTTTCATGTGTCTCATCAGACCTTTTTATCCAAGACCTCATTCCCCTAATAATTTTCTAGTAGAAAGTAAAGATTTTGTTAGAAACTTGGTAAAGATTATAGGTGAAGACACAAAACTCTCGTTTCTCAGTCCAGAATTAATAGCCCCCAAGTGGAACTTTTGGAGTATTATCAAGAGACTGATAGCCTACATTTGGAAATACTTTAGAAAATAGTGACTTAGGGTCCAATATGTCTTTTTCTCTACCACAATCCAGAAACTTTCAGAAAGAAAAGCTCCAAAATCAGCATTCACATGCCCCAACCATCACATCAGAGCCAAAATTTCCATAGGACTAGTGGGCCCCAATCCATTTTACAAAGTGTGGAACCACCTTCAGCTTAACTTGAGAAAAAAGGCAATTAGCATTGATAGTAGGGAACAATGTCCCTCAGAATATCTCTATTTTGATTGATGAAACAAAGAATGAACTAACATTTAGAAAAGTAGGGAAACAATTTTTATAAATTATGATCTCATTGGTCCTCTGTTTGACCAGATAAACCAAATTTTACTCAGGACCCAATAAAGATTACCTTGTTTGGTGGTTAAAAAGAGTACTCAATTATATGCCTTTGGTTCTTCCGTTTTGAAATGTTTTGAATGAGATAAATTTAACCTTGTCTAACTTTTTAGTTTATCCTTGTTTCTGTTTGTTTGTTTGCTTGAACCAGTGTCTTGTTCTGTTGCCTGGGTTAGTATGCAGTGGTGTCATCATAGCCCACTGCAACCTCCACCTCTTAGGCTCCAGTGATCCTATTGCCTCAGTGTCCCATGTAGCTGGGACTATAGGCCAGTACCACCATGTCAAATTAACATTGTTTCATAGAAACGAGAATTTCACTGTTTTGCTCAGACTGGTTTTGAACTCTTGGCCTCAAGCAATCCTCCTCCTCAGCCTCGCAGAGTTCTGGGATTCAAGGCATAAGCTATCACATACAGCCTGTGTATCTTTGTAATAAAAAGAAAAATATAATGTAATGAAATATCTTTTGCTTTTAACAAACCATTTAATAAAACATCACCACCACAAAAACCCATAAGTATGTCAATATTTTATCTGCTAGTGTGACAAAGCTAATGATATTCCCTTGTTTTGTTACTTAGAACTACAGCTACTTTATCTGTTACCAATCATTATGTATTTTAATAAATTTAAGTATGTTATTATTCTTAGAGAAATATTTTTAAAACTTTCAAATTGTTGTTCCCCTTCTCAGTGATTCTCATATATAAAAGTCTAGTTAGAACATTTTTCCTGTTAAAGAAATTACAGGCCTCTGTGAAGTGAAGGATGCAATTACAGTGATGAAGAAGTAGGTCTGTCTTTCTAATGTTCAATCAATCATAGAAGGTATTTAGATGCCACTTGTGTATAAAACTAGTTCTGAAAATGACAAATAACAGTAGCCTTTTAAACTTGAATGTCTAGTTGGAAAAAAAAGTCTAGTTTTTCATTTCCTGTCATTACCTTCCCCTAGTGGTGAGAAACAGGTAATAGTGGGTTTAAAGGACGTATGGATATATGGTCTTCAACTTACAGTGGATCAACTTAGGATTTTCTTTTTACTTTAAGGTGGTGTAAAGTGAACACATTCAATAAAAACAGTACTTTGGGATAAGTATGATGGCAAATGGGAAGGACGTTTAGCTGAGCCTTCCTAGAGCAAAGGGGCAGAGGGAAAGGGCTGGATCAGTCCCATTGTGGAATATTGACATACAGCCGTGGTTCAGATTGTGCAGTGTGGAGGTGGATAGCTGGGTTGGCAGAGCTGTGGAGAACTAACACTTGAGGCAAGTTTCTGCTAGCACACTCAGGCTGCAGCCACGGCCATGGCCACAGTGGCAGCAGTGACAATGTCAAGGTCCCAGAAGAAACTTCTTGCAGTTGGCGGTTCTTGGGGGAAGCGAGGCAGTGTTCTCCGAGCAGAATTTAGTGGCTAGATTGGAGTGATGGCTGGAGTGGCTCTACCACGGTTTGGAAACTGGTGAAGCATCCATAGGGAAAAAGATCCCAGACAGGGGGAAGCCATAGCAGGAAAGGGCACTAGTAGCTCGTATAAGAGGGCATCTTGCTGAACACTGGCAGGGAGTGGAGCTTTACTTGTGTCAGGCTCAGGGACTCTGAAAAGATTGGAGAAGTGGGCACTCCTGAGTAGAATTGGGGGTCCAGTTTGGAGAGCTGTCTGGATCAGTCCTACTGCAGTTTGGCAGTGGGTTAAACATCCATACAGGGGATAGTTCCTGGTCAGGGGCACACCATTGTGGAGAACAGCACTAGAAGCCTGTGTAGGTGGGCCTCTTGCTGGGAACCTAAGACTTGGTGTTCTGAGTTCCACCTATGGGGAGCCATCCTGCACTCAGCACAGGTCCAGGGACCCAAGCTCTCCATGGGAATAGTTGCAAGGGTAATCTGTGAGACCTGTCTCTGAAGAATTGTTGAGAACTGTGGAATCCCAGTTCTGCAAGGACTGAGGGGTGAAGTAAATGAGCTACCGTTCAAATAAGCAGGCAAACTGCTCTAAGCCTGGAAACCAGAGAACATTTAACAGCTGTGTTGTTTGTCCCCCAATTCACAACACCATCTGGTTTCCAGGAAGTACGTTGCAGGATAAATATATTCCTACAAAAATTGAACCCCTACATCATATATAAATAGGTATGGATGGCTTGTGCTTCTTTTTTCATCCAGTCAGTCAGACTGTGCCTCTTCAGTGGGGAATTCAATCCATTGACATTCATTGAAAGTAATAGTTGTGGTCAAATTCTATTCATCTTATTGTGAGGTAGTTTGTTGTGTAGTTTAATCCTTTGTGCAACTATGGAAGCTAAATTCTGCCCTTTGGCTTCTAGATGTTTACTTTGGTGGTGGTTCATTGTTGTGTTCAGTACTTAGAATAGGTCCAAGTATTTCCTGTTGTATTTGTCTTGTTCTGATGAATTTCCTCAGTGCTTGTATATCTACAAACAATTTTATTTCTCCATCAATTCTGAAGCTAAGTTTGGCAGGATACAGGATTCTAGGCCAAAAATTACTTTGTTTAAGAATGTTGAAGGTGGATGACCATGCTCTCCTGGCTTGGAAGGTTTCAGTTGAAAAATCTGCTGTCAACGTAATGGTTCTGCCCTTTCTGGTCAATTGGCACTTATTCCTAGCCGCTTACAGGTTTTTCTCCTTCATCTTGACTTTGGAAAGGTCCATTACAATGTGTCTTGGAGAGGTTCTGTTAGAGGTGAGATGATCTGGGGTTGGATATCCATCTGAAATGAGTGTGTCAGGATCTTTAGAAAAACTAGGGAAATTTTCATTTATGATAGTCTCCAATAGGGCTTACATACCTTTTGGACAATATTTTTCCCCTTCAGGGATTCCCATTATCCATATCTTTGAATGCTTCATGGCATCTCATAGTTCTCCAATAGCCTGCTCTGTTATCTCTCTCTTCTTTTCTGACTCTATGACTCTCTCTGTTAACTCAAAGACTTTATACTCTAACTCTGATATTCTTTCTTCATGGTCTAATCTATTTTTCATACTTTCTATTGCTTCTTTAAATTCCATGATTGTCTCCTTTATTTCTTTAAGCTCATCCCTATCTTTTCTATATTCGACATATCTCTCATCTGACTTTTGGTTCTGTGTTTCCATTTTATCTTCCAATCCTTTTATTGTCTTAATCATCCATATTTTAAATTCCCTTTCTGTCAATATATTAATTCTTTATAGGAGGAATCTTCTTTAAAAATTGCCTCATAGTCCCTTGGAGGAATTACTGTAATTTGGTTATTCATGGTGCCTGAATTTCTTATTTATTTATTTATTTAATTTTTATTTGTATGTATTTATTTATTTATTTGTAGAAACAGAGTCTCACTTTATCACCCTTGGTAGAGTGCCATGGCATCACACAGCTCACAGCAACCTCCAACTCCTGGGCTTAGGTGGTTCTCTTGCCTCAGCCTTCCAAGTAGCTGGGACTACAGGCACATGCTACAATGCCCAGCTATTTTTTGTTGCAGTTTGGCCGGGGCAGGATTTGAACCCTCCACCCTTGGTATGGGGCCAGTGCCCTACCCACTGAACCACAGGCGTTGCCCCTGAACTTTTTTTTTTTTGTTCCTCCTCTTGTGTGCTTTCTTCTTGTTCACTTCCTTGCGCACTTTTTTCCTTCTCACTTCCTCCTTTGCTTCAAGTTACCTTATTTCAGACTTTTGATGAGGAAGAGGCCTCTAGGTATGCAGTTAAAAAGTGGAGAACAGTTACAGCAAGCAAAGAGAAGCAAGGGGAAAAGAGAAAAAGGGAAGAGAAAAAAATAAAAATAAAAAGTGGTGGGAAAGAGTAGGATAAAAGCAAAAGAAAGAAAGAGAAGAGAAAGAAAGGCAAAAGGGGGGAAGGGGGATAACAGAAGAAAATTGAAGAACAGAGGAGTTGGAGGACAGGAAGGGAGGTTGAGAGTGATAGAAGAGATGTTATTGTTCATCATGATACTAAAGCTATGCCTATAGTTCAAGGGTTGTGAGGAGCTGACATGGGTGGGTTCTTCAAAATTAGGCACTCCTTACTTCTCTGTCCACAGCCAGACTCTTCCTATGCCAAAAAATAGGAAGAGAAGAAAAACAGCAAACACAAAAACCAAGAAGGAAAAATTGAATAAGGAGGATAAAAAAAGAGGAAGAAAAGTAGAAAAGTTCTGCATCATGATCTTCTTACTACTTTCTTCCTGGGGCCAAGAGTAGAAAGTTCTCCTGGCCTCTTTGAGTCAGGCTACTGCTGTAGTCTACCTTCCAGACCACAGCTGTGTTACACCTTCCCTCAGCAAAGAAAGGGTGGAAAAAGAAAGAAAAGAAAAGAAAAAGAAACACACACACACACACACACACACACACATACACACACATGCAGAGATAAAGGAAAATTAAAAGTACCATTGAATCAAATTAAGGACAGGGAAGGAATAGGGATAAATAAAGAAATAGAAAGGGAAAGAAAAAACAAGAAACTGGTTTAGGGGGAGTATCTTAACTGATGCCAAAGCACTTTATTTGGGAGAGATGAGATTAAGAGAATAGCATCTATCAACTGAGAGAATGCAGAGGAGTGTACTAGGGTAAAAAAATAATTCAAGCCAAAATTCTGCAACCAAAAAGAAAAAAAACATTAAAAAAAGAAGTCCTTGCTCTTGTTGAGTGTAAAAACATAAGCTAGGAGAAGATCCAACCATACAACTTAGCAAAAAGCAAAGCACTTTGAAACAAGATAAAAGAAAAAAAAAAAAAAAAAAAAAAACACCGAGAAAGCCTTATGTAAGCAATCTTAGCAACCAATTGAGGAAGGAAAGAAAAGAAAGAAAAAATAATAATGATATAAGCTAAAATAAAAAGAAGGGGAAACAAGCAAGCAACAACAACCCCCCCAAATTTATATACACATTTATATATGATGTCTCCCGGAAATACAACTAGCCCTGAAGGACAAATCAAGACTCAGGATTAAGGAATTTCAGGAATATGAGGCCCAATGGAGAGAAAGAGCACCCAAACAAAATGTTTATAAGAGGAAGGGCTTTATTCACTGGCTGGGAACTTATGGCATAGAAGAATTCCAAATGGCTGCACTCCCTGACTGGCTTGGTCTTTCCCTTTTTATTTCTGGTCAAAAAGTTCCAACCCATAGGTACCTTTTTCACTGGCCAGTTTGAATCAAGCTTGAGATGCTGTTCCAGCCCTCACAGATCTCTAGGATTTCACAGAAGTGGAAATTTCCAAGTTCCAGGAAGTTAAGTTTACAAATTCCCAAGAGCTGAGTCACCATGGAGAGGACCCTGAAGGTGTATCCTTGTGGTCTCCTTCAGAAAACCTGTTCTCCTAGACCTCACCCTTCCTGGGTATCCTCTCTCACTCTCCCCTTTTGAGACTCCATATATATTTTAATTTGGAGTCTCAATATCGGCTTGCTTCTGCAGGTGCTAATATTAATCACTTTTCACATTTGACTTTACATCACTTTCCTACACAATCTAAGGTATAGAACTATTTCTGATCTGTCCTATAGTTTCTTTCCCAGCTCCTTCTGCTACAGCACTGTCACATGGTGCTATAGGTAGTAAACTTCAGAGTCACCTGGCTGGGCTTTTCCATTTCCCTGGTCTGGATCAGCACTTAGATTTCAGGGACTGTGACTACTCCTGGGTTCTCTACCCAGGCCTTAATTGTACCATGGTGGTGGATTCATATACCTACGAGTTTTCACATTTTCTTGCATCACATCCCTCCACCCCTTTTCCCAAAGTCCAAAGTGCAATTAAGACAAGTCCTTCGAGGAGTTTCCTGAAGCTTCAGCCTTGCATTGACCAGCCAACTCCTAGTATGTGGCTGGAGCAGGGCATGTTGACCATCTTAAGTTACCTTTGCTTCCCATGGTGTAGTGAAGCTCTATTCAGCCAGCTGTGATGAATCCAGGCAAGGATTCCTTCCACCTTCTCTGCCATGCATGTGGTCAGGATGATAGTGTCAAGTCCTTTCTACCTTGGTTTGATGGGACCAGGTTCTGATCCTTGACCTAGATGTGATTCCATTGAATTGATTTCCCTCTTATTCCCTACAGAGAAAGGATGTACAGACACAAAAGACTAAACAAAACACAGTTAATTATCCAAGTGGAAATTTGCCTTACTACACTTCCTAGGGCTTTTTTCTGTTCAATTCAGTCTCTCCCAGTTCTTTTAGGAGTCCTTGCTAAATTGCAGAGGATTGGTGGAGGCCTCTTTGAACAACATCAGTGGCAAGTCCTATAGCCAATTAAGCTTTGCTTCCTGGAAGAGTTTACCAATTCCTACGCTTATGGCCCTATTCATGGATTTTACCCTGACCAAGGTTTGAGGCCTATATGTCACATATAGTTTTCAGGTGACACAAAAGCTTTAGCTATCATTTGCACTAATTCTTTTGTGAAGGCTGGTCCATTGTCAAATTTAAAACAGAGTGGCATTCTAAACCATGGGATGATTTCTATGGGCAACAGTTTTACTACTTCAGGAGTCCTCTTCATTCTGGAGGGGAAGGCTTCCACTTATTCCAAATACGTGTAGACCACAACTAGCAATCACCAGTTTCTTTTACATCGGGACAACTCAGTATAGTCCATTTACACATCTTTAAAATGGGATTTCCTGTAGGACTGAATTTCAGGCAGTAGTGATGGTCCCTATCTAGCATTGTGTTGGTTGAATGCTACACAATGCTGGCTGACTTTCTTGGCAAGAGTGGCCAACAGGTGAATGTAAAAGTATCTTCCCAGAAGCCTTTTGCCTCTGACCTAAGTGCATGGCCTCATATAATCTCTATAACCAACCTGAGATTTTTACACAGTAAGCTTTGATAATTGGTGAGGCATGAGTTGGTCAACCAATGATACCTCTCAGTGTTCATAAGAGTGACCACTGTGTATGGTACCCAGTCTTTTGAGTTTTGTCCCAAAGTCAACTTACCAGCCTCTTGCACCAGAATGGCAGTGGCTGAAAGTGCATGGGGCACATCCTTTTGAGACCCCTTCAAATTGCTTAGAGAGATAATCAACTGATCCTGCCAAGGATGCTACACTCTGCATGAGTACTCCCCCAGCTGTTCTTTTTCTTCTCCTGATATGTACAGTTCAAAAGGTTTGGCCAGGTCAGGGAAGTCTGGCATCACCGTTTTTCCTTTAGCCTCTTGAAGGCTTCAGTTGGCTGGATTTCTACTTAATTGGCCTGTTCTCTCCCCCCTTAGTAACTTCATGCAATAGTTTATCTGTCTTTTGTTTTGCAGTCTTTCACAGAAATTCTCAGGGCTTTCATCTGGCTTCTGCATGATCTCAGCCCTCTTGCATACTTTTAAGGCTTTCTGGCTTCCTTACACTGACAGGGATGAAGTCAAGGTTGGGTTCAACATAAGAGAATGAAGCCCTTAGGAGTTACCTACAAATGTTTACAAGTTCTGGATTTTGAGGCTAAGTTTACACAATAAGAACATTAGTATTCCTACTTAAAGACTTAGCACAGTTCTTAAGATGATACATAGTTTTAAGAGTTCCTATAGAACTGATGTAAAGTTATGGAGAATTCAAGTGAATATTCCTGAACATCAGTTGGATGTGGGTCCACTTATGAGGCCATGTCACAGTCATACCATTTACTGGAAAATTATCATTCAGGTTTTAATTTTTCCTGAAGTATCTATATAGACACAGCAGATAACATTTAATACTGCACATTTTTTTAGTGTGGCCAACACCAACCCTGTCTATGCTCTTTGGCCAGTCTCTTAATCCCATTTAACATACCAGTTTAGTAAAACAGTTATGTCTCATTTTATGAGCTGACATTACAGACAAGGCTGGGATTTAATACAAGAGGGCCACAGATTATTTCTCCTTGAACCGTTTTTCTCTCTCCAATTTCTCTGTTTACTAAGGAAAAATAATAGCAGAACTAGCTTAGTTGCTAAAATAAACTTCAGTATACTGGGTCTGATTATTTGCATAAAGTGCAACAAGAACAATTATTAGCCACCTAGGATTTTTTCCCTTTAAAATTGGCTTTGCTGGGGGTGGAGCAAGATGGAGGCCAAGTAACAGCTTCCTTGTGATGGGCATGGTGAGACTGGGGAGAGGGGACTTCAGGCATCTCTGGCAGGAGGGATCTGCCCAGAAACTTCCCTTTGGGGACACAGGGAGACACAGTGAGGCTTCTGGACATCCTGAGGAAGGCAAAAGCAGCAGAGATTGGGCAAGTGGTTGCATCTGTTTGTTCAGTCTAATCCTGTCAGTGGCTGTGGGTGGGGCAACAGTGGGACTGCAGCTGGAAAGGCCTTGCCTGTGAGCTGTTTGGGTTTCTTTTGGACTTGGCACTCAGTTGAACTGCCTTGAGAGAACTTGAGCAGGAGTGCGGGTGGTTTTGAGTGTTGTCTGGGGCCCCAGGCTGGGTCACCAAGCAAGACGGAGCTGCCAGTGTTTGGTGGAGGGCTGTTTGGAGCCATTGTGGGAGAACTGCCCTGGAAAGCTCCACCCACAGGGTCGTAGAACAGGCATCGGGCGGGAGTGAGTAAACTAGTGATTGAGCAGCCTAAAGGTGGGGACTGAGATGCCTCACAGACTTA
>CAUYRH010107623.1:0-14644 GCA_963574655.1 Perodicticus potto | reverse complement strand
AAGATTAGGTGGCTGTAAGATGTTAGTTTCATTTCTTGGTTTTCTATTGGATTCCAAATGTCTATGTCTCTATTTTTAAGCACAGCATTTTTGAGATTCATGCATGTGGTTGCTTTTATCAGGAATTTAGTCCTGTTAACTGCTTCGTAGTATTTCTTTGTAAGAACATATGGCAATTTGTTATATTGGCAATATAACAAATATTGGCAATTCTTTATGTTGTCTTATTAACCGTTATGTGGACTCTTGCCAGTTTGGGGCCATTATGAATAAAGCTTCTATAAACATTGCTGTACAAGGGTTTTGTGAACTATATTTTTCCCTTTGGTTAATACCTCAGAATAGAATTACTTGGTGATTGGGAGGTATATCTTTAGTTTATAAGAAACTTTGAGACCATTTTCCAAACTAGTTGTACCATTTTATACCCACACCAGCCATGTATCGGAAGAGTGTTGGTTTCTCCACATCCTCACTAACATTTGGTATTGTCAGTCTTTTTTAGTTTTAGCCATTCTGATAAACGTGGAGTAGTACCTTATTGTGGTTTTAGTTTTCATTTTCCTGATGACTGATAATGATGAGCACTTTTTATTTGCTTATTGGGCATTTGTATATCTTATTTTATAATTTGTGTATTATAATTTTTTTCATTTATAAATTAGATTGTTAATTTTATTATTGAGTTTTAAATTTATTTGTTGACCTGTTTTGTATGCTGGGTACCAGTTATTTGCCATATATATACTTTGCGAATATTTTCTTTTATTCTGTGGTTTTCTCACTCATGGTATTATTTTCATAATGGTATCATAAGCAGACTTATTTTTAGTTTGGTGTTTAATTGATCACTTAAAAGATTTTATGGTTCTTCCTTCCAGTGACTTGTCTAAGAAATTTTTGCCTACCCCCAAGTTGCCAAAACGTTTTATTATGTTTTCCTCCAAATGTTTTATTGTTATAGCTCTTATGTTTTGATCTCTGATCCATTTTCTCTCCCTTTCTCTCCCATATTTTTTTAAATGTTCATTCTACAGAAGCAGAGCATATATTGTGTAGTAGCATTTGCATATTTATCTCCAAATTCATTTTAGTCATAAATTTAAATATGCTTGTGCTCACTACTGGTTCCTTGCCAGTACTTCCTAGTCAGCTCTTGGTTGGGTAAAGCTTATTTTTAGTAGGTCTCTCAGAAAGGCTGTATGGGTACAATATTCTCTGATGTCTTACAGGTTAAACACTGCTTTTCTTAGCCTTGATACTTGAGGGACAGCTGCAATTGATAAAATATCCTCGATTACACTTTCTTGCTTTGATTCATATACTAGATATTATTTTTCATTGCTTATTATTTTTCTGAAGAGATCTCAGTTATTAATATGGAAGGTCATCTACTTATTTCAAGCTATTTTCTGATGATACATGTATAACCATTTCATTTTTCTTTTTTTGAGACAGAGTCTGACTCTGTCACCGTGGGTAGAGTGCCATGGTGTCATAGCTCACAACAACCTCAAACTCTTGAGCTCAACCAATCCTCTTGCCTCAGCCTCCCAAGTAGCTTGGACAACAGGCACCTGCCACAGCACCCAGCTAGTTTTTCTTCTATTCTTAATAGAGACTAGTTTTTCTATTTTTAGTAGAGATACGGTCTTGTTCTTGCTTAGGCTGGTCTCAAACTCCTGAGCTCAAGCAATCTACCTGCCTCAGCTTCCCCAAAGTGCTAGGATTATAGGCATGAGCCACCACACCCAGCTGAACCATTTTATCTTAACATTATCTTCAGGTTCATGCAGAAGGCAGCCCTGTGGATTTCTTGATGGTCAATAGAGACTGCTCAGTAAAACTGATTTTCTGTGTCTACCTATAATAAATGTAAGGCATTGTGCAAATATATGCAATAATAATAATGATACCGCCTATTCATAATTTTTATATCTAAGAAGACAGAAGAGGATTTCCCTAAAACACAACTAGTATGCTAAGTCTAGTAACACTAAGCATGATTTACTAAGTGGATACTTCAAAGTTCAGATAACTTAGTTTCTCGTATAAACCTAGGGCTCAGATATGAATTCAATTCTAATTACTGACTCTTAGGAAATCTATGAATAATTAAGAGATGGATAACAAAGATTAATGCATGGAATATGTATTTTGTTTCCAATTAAATCTTCTGACGTTTGATCCATTCTCACATAGCAAATCCGTATAGAAGAAATGAGAAATCTATTATATCCAAATACCTTGAAGACTTTTTAAAAATCAACCAGGCATGGGAACTCATGCCTGTAATCCTAGCACTTTGGGAGGAAGAGGAAGGAGGATTGCTTGAGACCAGGAGTTCGAGACTAGCTTGGGCAACATTATGAGACCCCTTCTCAAAAAAAAGAAAAATTCTTTTTAGCAATTGGCCAAGTGTGGTGGCATGGCTTCTGTAGTCCTGCCTACTTGGGAGACTAAAGCAGGAAGATGGAGCCTAAAGGTTTGAGGTTATAATGAGCTGTGATCATGCCACTGCATTCCAGCCTGCCTGACAGAGAAAGACCCTGCCTCTAAAAAATGAAAAATAAATAAATGAAATAAAGATTTTAACAAAGATGTTAGGAATAGGCAAACACAAACCCTAGCATCCAATCTAACTAACTGGGTTAATGCGAGATAATCCATGGGTTCAATTTGCCTCTCTGTGTAATATGAACATCATGATACGGTTTCTAAACACACATCACCCTGATATAAAAAGCAAATTATGTACTAAAACAGAAGGAAGTAAAAAAATAAACACGTAACATCTGATATGCCAGAATTATTAAATAGCAACAAAAATAAAGATGCAGCTGCTTTTCATACAAAATATTGAGTCTGTGTAATGCCACATGGGCAGCTAATGACCAAAGAACAAGAATAGGGATTTTTGCACCTTTCACATGAAGTGTAGCCCCCAGGTTCTTGTGAAGAGAGTTAATCTCTGTTTATTGGGGTACCAGGTAACTTAATGGAGTCTTTGATTTCTATGGAATGTTTAATTTCAGAATGGAAATTGATATATTGAGTTTCTTCTTAAAAAAGTTATAAAATATAAAAACATGGTTGTCCATGAAACAGAGAGTGAAAGTCCTCTAGTCCTTCTGCTGTCACCTCATTGTAGATCTCTCCCATAATTGGTACGTAGAGAAATTACACTATTAATAACTTCAGTGCTATTGATATTGTACAAGTGTAGTATGTAAATCATATATAATAAATGTATAAATCACATAGTTTATAAACATACTGGTTTTGAAAGAATGGAATCTGTAACTTTTTTTTTTTTAACTTAATGTCTTATCTTGGACATGTTCCCATGTTACTTTATATATTCTCCTTTTAAATGGATTTATAGTACTCAGTATGCCAGTGTAGGAATTGCCTTCCCTGAGTGAATGAATCCTCTGCTGGTGGATGGAGAATCAAGCTGTTCCCAGTTGTTCGACACCATAAATTACCATGTAATGATATTCTTATATAAGTATTGATTTACCATGATAATTTATTATATATATTTTTAGAAGTGAAGTTTTGAGATAAAAAGAAGTGACTGATTTCAATTTTGATTCATGTTAAATTGTACTTATGAGTTGTTATAAACTTCAGGACATTTCTTGACTGGGAGGATGACCAATAACGTAAGGAACTTAGGCACTCTTAAAACTAATGTGCATTATTAAGTGATTTTTCTTATGAGAGGGGTAATATAGCTGATGAGAGAAGTGAAAGTATTGATGGACTATTGTACAACATACACAGGTAATGAAGTGATAGGGATACCCCTCACCTTTTTAATTTTGGGGGGGACAGAGTCTTACTTTGTCACCCTCGGTAGAGTGCTGTGGCATCACAGCTCACAGCAACCTCCAACTCCTGGTCTTAAGTGATTCTCTTGCCTCAGCCTTCTGAGTAGCTGGGACTATGGGTGCCTGCCACAACACCTGGCTTTTTTTTTTTTTTTTTTTAGAGATGAGATCTCGCTCTAGCTCAGGCTGGTCTTAAACTCGTGAACTCAGAAAATCTACCCTCCTCGGCCTCCCAGAGTGCTAGGATCTCTCACCTTTTTTATGAAATAGGATTGCGAGTACTTGTCTCATAGGGTTGTGTTGATGATTAAGTGAGGTAAGAGCTATAAAACTCCCATTCTCGTGCACAGGAGGCGTTCAGTTAACTATTACTGCTATTTCTATAAAAGGGATTTGTTCCCATACTAGAGTCTTCTTTTAGCTTTTGTGATCACCTTTTAAATAACTCCTTTTGGCTTCTAGTTGTATCTACTATGAGACCATTAGTAACTAGACTTAAAATTTTTTAATTACAGGCAGTTTCCATTTTATGGGTGACTTAAATTATACCGTTCTTAACTTACAAAGCTTCCCAAGGCTTCCCATAAGGATCATTTATAATTAAATTAATAGTTTGTGAGCTAGTCTCTTCACGCATTCTCTTCCATTCGTGCAGAAAAGTTTGCATGGTATAAGTGGTGCAGCATCTTTACTCGTGGCTAGCCTTGTTGTTTGTAAGATCACCTATGCACAGCATCACTTTTATCCTAACTTTTTTTACTTTGTACTGTGAGTCTGCGTTTACCCTTTGACCATGCCTCTGAAGCAAAAGTCCATTGCAAGTCCAGGAATCCAGGTGAGCCCTGAGCAAAGAGAAAGGTGATTGCAATGGAAATGAAAGGAGAAATAATTATGTATTCAGAAAAACGGTGGATGCTGTCATTCTTTGGGAAAGCAGTAGGCTTCAGCTGCTTGCCTGTTGGAACTATTCTTTTTTTTTTTTTAAATGAAGTTTTATTTTATTTTTTTATCTTTTTGTTGTTGCAGTTTGGCCGGGACTAGGTTTGAACTTGCCACCCTCAGTATGTGGGGCCAGCACCCTACTCACTGAGCCAGAAGTACCACCCTGTTGGAACTATTCTAAAGGAGAGATAACATGAGACGCTGGAATACGTGAAAGGCGGTACTCCAACGAGAGCATCCACTATTAGTAAGCAGCACGGTGTATTATTGAAATGGAAAGGTTATTATTGATTTGTTTAGAAGATCAAAATAAGCCTGTTAGCCTAGTATTGGTACAACATTAGGTGAGTATTAACCTTTCTGTTAGCCTAGTATTGGTGCAACATTAGGTGAGTATTAACCTTTAATATTCTTTTTTGAAATTTCTCCTATTTCCTATCTAAACGTTGTTTGTCATTATGTTTTGTTTGAGTTAAAAGAAAGGGCACAATAGTTTTTGTAACTTATTATTACAGTGTGGTGGTATTCTTATTACCACAGTATTACACTGATTATTATTCTTATTACTGCTTAGAACCATTGTAGTATTGTTATGATTACTGCGTATGTGCTGTTCATCAGGAATCCAAGTTACAGACAACTCTGACCTAAAGACATCCTCAGGGATGTGTCTCTGCAATCTGAGAACCACCTATACTTAGTGTCATTCAGTGTGAACAAAAGATTGTAGGGTCTTTAAAAACGAGGATCAGATTTCATGCTACGAGGTCTGGGCAGCAAAGAGTTAGTAAGTCAGGGCAAGAAGTCAGGGCCAGGGGCATCTGCCATAGGTCGAGGGCCAGTGTCTGGGGGGTGAGAGTTACCAGCACAAGATCAGTTGTCAGGAAGTGAAAGCAGGCCAAGTGTCAACAAGCAAGATGACTCACAGGTAATAGGACACCCAAATGGCAGGAGTCAGAAGAAGCCAGAACCCTGACTCTACCACCTCAGGAAGGCTCCACTCCAGAGCAGGCTCTGGCCAAGGCATGATCTGCAGTTCTGAAACTCAAGGTAGCCAGCCAAGGACCCAGGGGGACCAAAGCTCACGTCCATGCCAAAGAGACTTGGCTGATACTCTGCTTCTGGGCTTTTACAGGCTTGAGTGTGTCAAGCCAACTACAGAAGGGCTGTCTGAGTCCTGCAGGTGTAAGTAGGTGAATGGGGCAAAAGAAAGTTAGGTCAAATACAGAAGAAAGGCGAAATGAGCATTCTACGCAACTGTGTGAGTCACAGTACACTGTCTATAGCAAAGCATTAGAAAAACTGTACGTGGCTGTGTTATCAAGCCTCCCATCTGCTATCAGCTCTTGGGAAATGGAATGTTGCTGTATTCCTTCCCTTGGGTTTCTAAAGCGAAGTTATCTAAGATTCTGTCTGGGAACAGTGGCTCATGCCTATACTCCAAGCGCTTTGGGAGACTGAGGTGGGAGGACAACTTGAGGTCAGGGAGTCTGAGACCAGCCTGGGTAACACAGCAAGATCCCATCTTCACAAAAAAATTTAAAAATGAGCTGGGTGTGGTCACACACACCTGTAGTCCCAGCTAATGCGGGAGGCTGAGGTAGGTGGGTTACTTGAGCCTAGGAATTTAAGACTGCAGTGAAGTATGATCATGCTATTGTCTGAGCATAAGACAAGTTCTTACTCTGAGAACACACACAAGAATTCTGACAGCTTTGTTAAGACTGAAGTAATAATGGCACTAGAAGGTCCACTGTATGCTCTGTCTGTGTCTCATCTTCACCTCTCTTTCTTGTTAGAAGAGTTTGGGTGTAATGTTGGAGGAAGACATTGCTGTCTGCCGCTACAAGGAAGATGGGGACAGGAATCTGGGGCTCCCTTTAGAGGCATTGCTCTAGAACCAGGAGCTATCTGTGGCAGTCCAAATAACTGTCTTAGCCCTCTCTATAGAAAGCAGTGCCTGGGGCTACCCTCAAAACATTTTATTGAGAATATAATCCCAGGAAGCAGGAGGGAGGCCAGGGAGAAAGAAGAGCATATATTTAAAAAGTGGATTATGAAGCTGACCTCAGCTGGATGACGTGCTCAGTTGATTGCTCGGCCTTGCAGGATACCTTTCAGAGTGATGGTCTGAAGCTGTTACATCTCCCTTCTAAGGTGTAAGGAAGAATTATCCCCTGGCTTCCAGTTCCAGTTGATGTAAGTTGCTTTACCGGGCATTACGCCCCCTCATTTCCTGGTCCCTCCATCAGCTGTTGGGGTTACCTCCAAGAGAGAAACTGTGGCGTCTGCAGTATAAGCCGCAATCCTCAGGGTGAGCCTGTGAGCAGGCCTGAGTCGGTGGTACTTTCCACATCCCTACGCGCAACTTGCAGCCTTGAAGGCCTTACTAGATGGGTGCCTGCAGCTCCTCAGCATCGTTTAGCTGAAAACTCCAGCATCTCTTGTTCCAGCAGCAACAGTGAAGTTTAGGCCAAGTGCTGGCTGGTCATGCCCACAGTTGTCATAAGGGACCATGGCTTTGCCTGATGCCACAGTCACAGAAACAGCACGAGCTGGGGCCACCTCAGCCAGAATGCAAAGCATGTGTCTGGACTGGGTACTCATGATGGGAGCCCAATTCTATGAACTTAACATGTTTCTGATTATATAATAATAACTCATGACAGTGAGCCCTTGTGTTCAAAGCTCTTTATATACAATCTCATGTAATATACAGCCATGTATTAATAATGGGGATATGTTCTGAAAAATGCCTCGAAGGGTGATTTTCTTGTTGTGAGAACATCACAGGGTTCACATCTGCAGGCCTAGGTGGTCTTGCCTACTGCACACCCAGGCTTCATGGTGGAGGCCATTGTTCCCAGCTGCACTGAATGTATCGAACACTATAGGCCCACTGTAACACAGTGGTAACTACTTGTGTATCTAAACATATCTAAACAGAGAAGATACAGTAAAAAGATATGGTATTAAAGATAAAAAATGGCTCACCTGTAGAGGGCACATGAATGCGGTGTGCAAGATTGGAAGTTAGATAAGTCAGTGAGTGTGTGGCAAGTGAGTTTGAAGGCCGAGAACACTACTGCCCACTACTGTAGACGTCACAAACACTGTCCGCTTAGGCTACACTACGTTTACAAAATAAATTTTCTTTCTTCAATGATAAATTAACTTTTTTACTTTGTAAACTTTTTGATTCCTTTAGCTTTTTGCCTCTGTTATATTAACACTTAGGTTACAACACAAACACATAGTACAGCTGTGTAAGACGGGTATTTTCTTTACCTCCTTATTTTATAAGCTTTCTTCTGTTTAAATTTATTTTATTTAATTTTTTTTGCTTTAGAAAACTTTTTTGCTAAACACTAAGACACAAAGATGCATGTTAGCCTAGGCTACACAGGGTTAGGCTCATCAGTATCAATGTCTTCTGCCTCCACCCCTGGTCCTACTGGAAGGTCTTCAGGAGCAATGGCACGCATGGAGCTGTCAAGTCCTATGCTAACAATGCCTTCTGGAATACCCCCTAAAGGACCACCAAACA
The DNA here is from genome assembly GCA_963574655.1 of Perodicticus potto. Lineage (NCBI taxonomy): Eukaryota > Metazoa > Chordata > Mammalia > Primates > Lorisidae > Perodicticus > Perodicticus potto. Next base: position 6,319 of record CAUYRH010107623.1, on the reverse strand, counting down.
CATATGCATGAGGAATGCAATACTCTACAACGTTACATTGGTTATGACATCATTTGGCAAAAGGAATCTTTCAATTCCATTATAATCTCATGGGACTACCATCGTATATGTAGTCTCTTGTTGACCAAAATGTCATGTGATGGGTGAGTGTATATTGTGTTATATTCTACATTTTCCATTTACTTTTTTATGATGGGTGTTTCCCTATTTCTTTCAATATTCTTCAAAAGTATTTTTCACTGTCAACAACATATTTTGTAACATGGACGCATAGTAATTTATTTCACTTTCCATGTTGGTTGATTATAATTGTTTTCTCTTATAATTCATTCAATATGTCCAAGTCAGATTTGGCTAATCTATGTTATTAAAACAAACTCTCAAATCTCACTGATTTAAAATAACAGGGAGATTTATTATTCACTCATGCATGAGCTTAGCAAAGGACCTCATATTCATACTGGGAGCAAGTCAGAACAGCTGCTATCTTAAATGTCATTGGTCACCACGCCAGGGGGGAAAGATAGCTCTGGAGAGATTCAGGACAGCAATTAAATGCATCCTAGAAGTGACACATGCCACTTCTGAACTCATTGGCCAGATCTAGTTGCAAGATCTCACCCAATCAGAAGAGGGCCAGGAGGGAAAGACAGCCAGATATAACAAACCTTACTAAGGCGTGCAACATTACAAACACCCTGTACACAAATCTTCTTATCTTGCTACTTACTTCCTTAAACATTTTTATGGAAGAATTGTTATGAAACAGTAGAACCTCTGTAAGTTGACCACCCAAGAGACTCTAACAAACTGGTCAACATATACAGAGGTGGTCAACATAAGGAACTAGGCCTACTGTACTGATATGTACGTGTGGTTCATGTCGAGTCTATGAAAATTAGGTCAACTTAAGGAGGTGGTCAAAGTAGCGAGGTGGTTGACTATGGAGGTTCTACTGTAGTATAAACATTTTTATTGACTATTGATTCATGCCCTGGAGTTTTGTATTTTGGCTCTCAGATTCTTACTTACCCTTTTATACTCTCTTTTGTATGCAGGGGCTGGGGGCCTGCAAACTACATTTTTCCAGACCACTTTGCCAAGTTCCAGCTAGGCAGTGCTAGTGGGAAAGTAATTAGAAGGGAGGAGGAAGCCAGAAACTATTTTTTCTTGCTGCTGGCATCACCAGCAGCCATCAGGACAATTGCAGGTGATTGCAGACTCCAGCAACAACAAGGTCAGAAATGTAAACAGGATTAACTGGCTTTCTGCTCTGGGCCAGTGGTGGCGTGTGTGGGCTCTGGGTAATATGAGTACTACCTTCTTCCTTTTGCTTCTCTGGCCCAAGGGGTGGAGTTAGTTTCTTGCAATTAATGACCTCCAGGGAGCATCTAACTGATCGCTGCATTAACTCTCTTCTGTCTGTAATGACTGACTAGACATCCACGGATACAGTAGATATTGCAAAATTATCCTCTAAAACGTTTGTACCAATTCATACTCAATCCCAAAGTACTTGAAAGTACCTCTTCCCTTTAACTTTCTCTATAAAGAATACATTTGATATTGTCGCATAAAAATTGCCTTCCATTTTGATAGGCACTGTGCATCTCAGTGTTTTAAATTTCTTTTTTACTTTAGCGTATATCAAGATTTATTACAAAATTATAGTAATTGAATACAAGGCGGTGTTTATGCAAGAGTGGACAAACCAACACGTGCAACAGTAAGTACTTGTAGAGTCCAGAAACAGACCCCCGCATGTGAGGCCATTCATGACAGAGGTGACAGTACAAAGAGGTGGGGAATGAATAGTCACAAACTGTGCTGAGATGACTGACTCCATGTGGTGGGGGGGAGGGGAAATAAATTTGACCCCACCTCTTATCAAGACACAGAAATCCACTTCAGATAGAGAGCAGACTGTTAATAAGAAAATAAGAAAGACAAAACTATAAAGCTTTTAGTAGTTAATATCTTCATGATCTCTTTAGTTAGTATTTCCTTGTTTGGTTTTAAGATTGTACTTTCAAAAAACATTTTGAAACAGGGTCTCACTCTATCACCCAGGCTGGAGTGCAGTAGTATGATCACAGCTCACTGCAGACTTGGTATGTTGCCCCGGCGGGTCTTGAACCCCTGGCCTCAGGCAATCCTCCCCCTTTGGCCTCCCAAAGTGCTGAGATTACAGGAGTGATCCAGGTGTGATATGTGCCCAGCCGAAACTGCATTTTTAGCTTTTGTTCTTTCATGAACTGTTTACGCTCTTCACTGACTTTAGGGCTATCTCTGTTTTTCACTGATTTGTAAAAGAATTTTATATGTTAAGGACTTTAATTTTTGTCTCTTATTTATGTTTCAAATACAATCCCAAATATAATCATTTGCTTTATAATACTATTTATAATGTTTTATAACATAAATTTTTTTAAACCTTAAATCAGTTCCATTAATTATTTATTAGTATATAATTTCTGCTTTGGGATTGGAATTTTAAGACTTAATTAAGGCTTAAAACGTCCTCGTAAAATGTAATTTTAACCTAGAGCAATGTAGGGCCTAACAGACAATAAAATTATAGATTCATGACTTTGTAAGATGATTTCATTATTTCTTCTTCTCAGATCTCTTCTTATCTTGTGACGAGGACTGTACCAAGCACAAAGAGGATGGTTCAGGGTCACTTCACATTAGTAAGTGAGACGCTCTCCACAGAGTGAAGGTGGTTCCACTGGCCAATGAACCCTGCTCATAATTCCAGTGAAAAGTGACCCCAGGAGCTGCTCTCCTATGGGTATAGTTGTGACGTGAGAGGTAACGCCAGTAACTCAGGCCTCTGGGCCCACCTGTCTGGTCTTCCATCTTTGTTGGTACAACCTCCCCTTTCATCTCTATATTCTGGGGCTGCTGTCTTGAAAAGTGGCTTTTAATTAATATGCATATCCTTCTCTGGACACTACCTCACATCTCAAATTATGCTCAACATTTTTAGCAAATCCCCTTCTCTGCCTTTCTTTTAGATGGCTTATGGAGATTAAATTATGTGCTGGATAGATAGGTATTATTTTTGATATTATTTTATTTTTTTTCTAGAAGCAACACACCAAATGTATGCAGCTTATAGAATTTTATTCCTAAATAAATTCTCCTCAATGATATTCCACTGAAGGCTGAGTCATTTTCTCTTTTGTATTTTCTTAGCTCTTATTATTTTATTATTTGAATTTATTTTTGGTTACTTATTATTTTATTTTCTAAGGGATGACTTTTCCATCCCAAGATCAGAAAAACTATTGATCTATCTTTTCTGTTAGTTTAGAGATAGTAGCTTTCACTCTGAGCAGTGGATACTGTTTGGAGATGAAGAAAAATTTTGTAGTAAACACACAGAATGGGATACCATAACCAACACATTTCCCCCCATTCCCTTTCTGAAGTTTTTTCCTTTTTCATTATGAAAGACATAATTTCCCAATAGTCTGTTCCACTTTGTTTCCCTCTCGGAGACTATTCTATGCACTCAGGAAGAAAATAGGATTCTGGGCAAGGTGTCCATAGTTTATACTTCCCAGTACCAAATACTCCACTTCCTTAGCTCTATCCCTCTAGTCACGGGACTGGCAATTTTTTCTTTTTCTGTAAAAGGCCAGACAGTAAATCTTTTAGGCCTTACAAGTCCTACAGTCTTTGTCACAGCTACTCAATTCTGCTGTTGGAGGGGGCAGTAGTCATTAGCGTAAACTAATGAGCGTGTTTCAATAAAACTTTATTTACAAAACCCATAAAAACTGTAGACTCTTGCTCTGGTTTCAGTGCAGCAGAAGGTGAGTAGTGAGATTTGTGAATCCTTCCATTTTTGTGACTTCACTTTTGAATTTGAACCTTACCCGTTGATTTAGTTTGGTGAGGTAGCCGTGACTGATGTCGTCTATGCTTTGTTCTTCTTTTTCCTTGTAAGGTCAGGTCACCATCATCAGGTCTGTAGGGAGTTTCCATGGCTGGCGGTAACTACAGTACCATTTTGTCTGGGAGGTGAAGTGAGAGCAGTCGTGAAGCAGGTCAAAGGCCTCACCTGAGAAGTCACTGATTGTTTTGGCTCACAGACAGAGTGTTCATTATCACAGGCTGATGCTGTTAGATTTCTACTGCCTGGGAAAGCTGTCTCTTCCCTTGAAGTTCTTTGGCAAAGCACTAGCTATTTCCAGATATGTTGTAGTAACCTTCCCCTCTTTTAAGTCCTGTACATTGGTATAGTACAAATACATTTCATTTTTCATACACAACATATGGTACACTGCTTCGTTTGACCTTTTTATCCATAGTTCAAAGTGCATTATGAGAGTATCTGGATTCTTTTATACTTTAGATTATCTTCACTCCTAACCTTTTTAATATACATCTACTTGGGAAAAGGCATGGAGGTGACCTAACAATGCCAAGTTTTCTTATAAAAATTCATTTAAAAGTATAAGAATTGGATTCAGAATCAGTGCCAAATGAATAAAGCTTCAATCTTATCTCTTTTTAAGGGATAACAATAGTTGCTCCAGTAGTGTTTGGGGATGGGGAGTAGGTCAAATTCAGAGGGTGCCACTTTAAGGAAGGAAAAAAATTCATGTTAAAACTAATATTCAAGCCACGTTTGACTTCTGTAATTACAATTATAAGAGATACAAGATGCAATATGTAAGATAACAAATGTAATCAGTATATATAAAGTATTGCAATTTTAATACAGCATTTTTTTTCTTAAAATGTGTATACGTTTTTGGCACCCTCTGTAGATGTGAAAATGCTAGAAAAATAAAATATCAATGAGATAAATTTTTTAAAAAATGTAACCTCTGCAATCCTTTTTTTTTTTTTTTTTTGTAGAGACACAACAGTCTCACTTTGTCACCCTCGGTAGAGTGCTGTGGTGTCACACAGCTCACAGAAACCTCTAGCTCCTGGGCTTAGGCAATTCTCTTGCCTCAGCCTCCCAAGAAGCTGGGACTACAGGCGCCCGCCACATGCCCGGCTATTTTTTTTGTTGCAGTTTGTCTGGGGCTGGGTTTGAACCCACCACCCGGCCAGAGCACGCATCCTCAAACTTTTTAAACAGGGGGCCAATTCACTGTCCCTCAGACCGTTGGAGGGCCGGACTATAGTTTAAAAAAAAATTATGAACAAATTCCTATGCACACTGCACATATCTTATTTTGAAGTAAAAAACAAAATGGGAACAAATACAATTCACACCGCTGCATGTAGCCCACGGGCCGTAGTTTAAGAACCCCTGGATATGGGGCTGGCGCCCTACTCACTGAGCCACAGGCACCGCCCCGTCTGCAACACACCCCCCCGCCTTTTTTTTTTTTTTCAGTTTTAGGGTAGGGCTGGATTTGAACAAGCCACCTCTGGCATATTGGGCCGGCGCCCTACTCTTTACAGGCGCCGCCCATCGTCTGCAATCCTTTTAAAGTTCTTTCTCCATCAGTGAATACTCTTTACACCTCCCAATTCTTCCCTCCTACCTTTTGTCGTTCTAAAAACCCAATCTTAAGAAATGGCCTACAGTAGTAATAGAGTAAAATAAATATAACCTTTATCCTTTCTTTTTTTTTTCAGTTTTTGGCTGGGGCCAGACTTGAACCCGCTACCCCTGGTATATGGGTCTGGTGTGCTACTCCTTGAGCCACAGGGGCCGCCCTAACCTTTATTTTCATTTCAGAGAGTTGTTATTAAAGGATATTAGACTGAGATGTGGAATCTCATGTTATCTTCATGTTTTAAAATCTTGCCTATGTCCACCATGTTCCATGTTAGGGTCTTTTATTTGCCTTGACTTGTCAGTAGGGAAGTTCAGAGCAACATAAGGAGTATGAAAGGGTCTACTCTCTTAGAGCGTTAGGTATGTTCACAGCATTTTTGTCAACTGGACACTTGTTCGAGCTCACCACACCCAAACGTAGGCTGGAATTCCAGCAGGTCTGGCCAACTTGGCCCACCTAGAGGCTATGTATATAATGTTCTCATGTGTCTTCTTAAAGCAAACTCATCCTGACAGTAGACAGAGCCAGGAAAAATATGCTCATGTAAATCTCAGAATGATAGGGAAGGTAGGTTCTGAGTACCAGGAAATATCTGCAACTTAAAACAAGAATACAGGGAAAAGGGAAAGGGAGGGGAGGGGATGGGAGAGGATGGGTGGAGGGAGGGCAATTAGTGGGATCACACCTACGGTGCATCTTAGTAGGGTACTGGTGAAACTTATTAAATGTAGAGTATCAATGTCTTTATATAGTGATTAAGAAAATGCCATGAAGGCTATCTCTCA
>CAUYRH010107607.1:0-61985 GCA_963574655.1 Perodicticus potto | reverse complement strand
AAGTCTCTTGCCTCCGCCTCCCAAGTAGCCGGGACTACAGGCGCCCGGCCCTTTTTTGGTTGCAGCCATTATTGTTGTTTGGTGGGCCCGGGCTGGATTCGAACCCGCCAGCTCAGGTGTACGTGGCTGGCGCCTTAGCCCATTGAGCCACAGGCGCCGAGCCAAAGTCTCCATCTTTTTAATGGCTGAATAGTATTCCATGGTATACAGACACCACAGTTTGTTAATCCATTCCTGGGTTGGTGAGCATTTAGGTTATTTCCACATTTTGGTGATTGTAAGTTAAGCTTTGATAAACAATCTAGTGTAACTGTGAATCTGGGTAACTCTAAAGCTATTTAAAACATTGCCACCAGTGCCCGTTCCACTTACTCAAAGGAGAGCTTCTATTTTCAGAATTTATTTCTATCCCCCAAGTTTTAGCTCACAGTAGATGTTGCATGTTTCTATTTCTAAGGTCCATGTGCAACAATTTTTTAATAGAAGAGCAGGAATTTATCTCATCTACAGTGATGGTTCTGAGTGTGATTCTAGAACTCTGGGGGTAGGGCCCAATTCTAATGCCCACTAGAACTTGTGAACCAGGACCCTAGTAAATGACAGGAATTCCTGGGAGTGAAGTGTCTAATCTGTCAACCAACAAGCCCATCAGCATTTGTGCCCACTGCCCTGAGGGGTCCATTTAGAGGCAGGAGTCCCCTGAAAGACAGGAGGCATCCTAGTGGAAAAGATTGGAAGACCCTTTAGGTGAGATGGAAACACAGGAGGCTGGCTGGGCTGAGCCTGGGGAGGGGTGTTTGTCAAGGGACAGCGGATGATGGCTCCTTTAGTACCTGAGTTGTTGCAGCATTAAAGGAAATCCCGATCAAGGAGCACAGGCCCAATCCTGCAGCCACTGACAGTGCAACCAACAGGACACCAGCCAGCCCCACGGCACCCTGGGACTTGGAACAGTCCCAGCGCAGCATGGTTAAGCAGGCATAGGCAAGCTGCAAGCAGAACAATTGGGGGCAAGGGGAAGGATGAGGGGGAATTGGGGAAGAGGGGAAGGTGGGGGACACAAAACAAAAGCCAAACATCAGAACGTGTGATGATTCTAATGTTTCCTTTCCCACCATCACCCCAAATCAAAAGGGAGAACTTATGAAATAATATGAGTCAAGTGGACAACTGCAAATGAGGAAAACCGCTTCACACAACTGCTTTCACACCATTACAGTTAAGAGCAGTTCAAGCAGGCTCTCGGTCATGGAAAGATAAAAACTTAAGGAAAAAAAAATAAAACCAAAACAAAACCCAAGCCTCTAAGAGCGCAGAATTGATCATTACCATCAGTAAGTAGCCACTGGCTACACGTATGACACTGACATCAGAGAAGGATTTTAGGATGTCATCCAAGGTTGTTGTGGTGAAGGAAAGCACCTTCTGAGTGGAGTTCTGTGCCACGCTTTGATGAACCACCTGCAGTCATAACATACAGCTAAATTCCCAAGTGCAATTAAACCTTCCAGACCTCAGGTGACACACCCCACCCCCTACTTTTTTCTGATGCATTAAAAACAACATTTTAGAATCTATATGATTCAGGTGAAAGGAGGGCTGCTGAACTTGGACATTCAACTACCCTGAGCTAGGACAATGCGGGCTATTATCATCATACTGTCGTGAGCCAGTATAACCGGAGTTCGCTCCTAGTGCTGTATCTAGTCCAAGTCCAAGATTACTATTCTCCTCTCCATAACTCCAACTGGTCTGCGATCCCATCATTCCCCTCTAATTCAAAATAACTCATTCTTATAGGCACTCTCCTCTCCTCCCCGCCTTCATTTGCTGGCCACTTTTAAAAGGTCACATGCAACTCAGCAGAGGTCACTGCTTGGGAAACAAAGGCCAGCTCCTGTCACATGACCTGACCAAGGGGCCTGCAGCTGTGAACAGATTCTATGGCTCGCTAATGTTTTCCAGACACCCCTGCTTGCTTACCAAGTGTTTTCTTAAACACTGTTTTGCCTTAGCTCTGGAGTTCATAATTGATTCCTAAACATGTTTTAGGGCATCCCAATTAGAATTAGTGTCTTGCAGATATCATCCTAGGAATTTCAATATCAGGGAAAAGGAAAAAGTTTTTATCCCATCAGGTTCCCAGAATTAGAAAATACATCTTGAAAGTAAATCTAATAGAAAAACTGTTTTAAATAATGATGAAAACGTACAACTGAGTAAGAGGTGAGCTTGGGCCCAGGTGTGGAGGTGAGCCTACCTCCACGTACGTCCTCTGCCAAGCCTCCAGGATGGCTGCTGCTTTGTCCTCGTTCCAGTTGATATGTGAGACATACTCGTACCCCTTGAAGTGTTCGTACATTTGCTTGGGAGTCATCAACTGGAACATGGTCTGCAGAGCGTGGGCACTGTGGTGGGGTTGAGGGGGTGGTGGGGAAGGCTCAACACCAACATTCCCAGGAAGCAGTTTTCACTGCATTTCATCCCAGAGAAGCACCCCCAACTCACAGCAATTCTTTCCTTCTCTGTGAGCACATGTTTCCATTAAAAGGGGGCCAGGATAGTTATTTTATTTAATAGACTGATGTACCATATTAAAGGTGTAACCTTACCAACCTTTTACAGATATACCCCAAAATTAAATTAATAGACAATTTCCTTTCTCAGTTTCTATTCCACAGGGCAGGAAGGGTAGAAGGGTAGACAGCCTGACCAGACACACTGTGCATACCTTGCACACCCACTGTGCAGAAATCCCAGACCATGGCTTTCCCAAGGGAGAAACCGCAGATGAAATGCCTGACACTTAACTGACCAGAGTCCGCAAGTGCACACGGGATAACCCTTTCTAGGCTTTAGCTCTTGGTCTCTTCCTTCGACAGCACTGGACGATGTTCAGCGCTCATCACCCACCTCGGTACACTATGACCAGTATGAACCTGCCTACTTCACCCTTCCTCCACATAAAACGCAGATCTCCTAAAACCCTGAAGTCAGTAATGACTCTTGACGAAAATGACAGAGCCATTCTCGAAAAGTTCCCCTCAAGGTACTTTTTCAAGCTGGTCTGGTCTGCTAATATTTCCTAATACTCAATTACGCCAGACGCTAGCTAGGATAATAGTTTTAAGTTTTAATACAAATATACTTGCAGATGTCAGAAGGGAAGTGGTTTTTGAGGGAAGGAGGGAAAACAGTCAGCTTGGAATGCCCTCCATGTGCTGGCTTACCTGACCAGTTTTCCCGTGCTGTTCTTGACTGTGCCACCCACAATCAGTTCCTCCTGCCAGTGCATATACTTTCTGGATAATCCGTGACATCCACCATTCAAAACAAGGGCCATATCAAGAGGCTAAAATAAAAAGACAGCCACATAATTACGGGAATTAGTAGGCAGGTCACATGCCTTGTTAAAATCCAGTGCATTAAGGGCTTGTTTGTTTCAGAGAGAACATTAATAACAAGGCTAATGAGAGGTGAATGGCAAATCTTACAGCAAAATTTAGCTCTATAAACAAACTTAATTCTACAGACAAAAAGGATTGTGAGAATAAAATCTTAAAAATGAAAACAGTAAAGAGAACTAGGAATGGAAGCAAAAAAAAAAAAAAAAGTTTTTCTCTGTGCCCCTTCTGAGAACCACCCATGACTGTACTCACTTTGGTTGAATTTTTGTTGGGGGCTGTAACAGGGCAGTCTGGATCAGCTGGGTTGAGGCAGGGACGGTCCATATAACCGTGACCAACTTCAGCTTTATTCAGCATTTCCTCCCAGCTGTCTACTTGATAGTTTATTTTCTTTAACTCTTCTAGGAATTCCAAAGGGTCAAAGTTTGTCCAGCGCAAAGGAGGTTTACCTCTGCGAAAGAAATCAGGAGATGAGACCTGAGGCTTCCAAACTCACAATAATGTAAAGTAACAAGTCTGCGTATATTGCTTCTGTATTGCAAAACGCTTTTGGTAATACTGTAATTCTGGGACTCTGGCACAAAACAAACAAACAAACACACCAAACAAACATTCCTTTCCAGTGTTAATCTATATGCAAACTTAGGAAAATAATTCATGACTGAAGGTGACAACCAAAAGGCCCACAAATTAACAAAGGCATTAGAAAATCTGTAATTGCTAATACTGTATATTATAATACCCCAAAACAAAATTAGCCAATGGGTGCTTCTAAGCAGAAGACTGAGATTAAAAAAAAAAAAAAAAAGCAGGAATCACAATGTCAAATTAGCACTTGCCAGCCTAATAAATGCTTTGTAAATGTCAATCAAAATATTTGATCTTTGCTACCATTAACAATCCCATACTTATGAGTTCTCTCTGACAGCCTGGCAGTGGAGTGGGCAAGCCCCCTGCGGCCTCTGCCATCACCACCATCACAGCCACTTCCCCCGCCCCACTCACTTTTGAATTTGTGCTGTTGACAGACCAGAAAGGCTTTTGGCTGCCTGTTATGTGGTTCAAACCACACTGTAGCTGCTTAACCAGGCTGAAGTCATTATTCAGAATCTTCCAACCAGAAAACACAAAACCCCTTATTTCTCATCTAAAACTGTACACTGAAGGTCAAGGGATGGCCACTGCAAATTGCTTTTGCAGATATGTGAAAGCCGGAACAGAAATAATAACCCAAGCACTAACTCTTGCATAATTAACTGAAAATGTCTATGCTGATTAACAATTATTCTTTAAATGATGCAGTATATATATAATATCTAACTGATAAATTTTAAAGCATCCCCTATCAGGGCCTTCAGAGATAGAATGTTTCCCCCTTAAATATCATTAATTTGATCCAAAGAAAGGTTAATATTTTGCTTCACAGGAAGATCCTGAAATTTAACTCAAAGTATTTAGTTATGACATGTGCCCACTAGGAAATTCTCTCCTCAAAAAATAAAAATGTAAGTACCTAGCCTGAAAAACTATAAAAAAATTTTAAAGAGTTAAAAATCACACATACTCTGCAATAATTTGCATTTTATTTGCATATAAATGGTAAAAGTGAATGAAATTTAATGACGGCCTACAGAACAGTTTTTTGAAAAGAGGAAAAACATTCAGTTAAAATCCCCTCTCCCCCTTCACTCAAAAAATGCACATTGAATTTCAATGTTTTTACTTCTTGTCCAAAACTGAAATAGAATAAACAATGATAAGCAACATCAGAAACACTGAGTTGAGTCCTAGAGTTTAGAAATCACAGTTGTCAGAAAACATGATTACACACTTACAGGAGGTATGCTGTCCCAGACTGTAACTTGGCTCCTTCCCAGAAGCAGTCCAAAGGTGTAATAATTAAACAAGGGTAAAGATATTCTATTATCTGTCAAAGTTAAAAAAAAAAATAGGCCAAGCATTAGGCTAACATACACCACTGGGGTGTTTTAGAGAAATTTTGCAAATAAGAAAATATACCTGATCCATGTAACCCGTTTCTGTGATAAGTTCTCCTGATTTGTAACACAAATGTTCCAATTTCCACTGCCTATGAAAATGAAAAGCAGAGACAAAAATTCCTTATTGGAATAAAGTAAGGAAATTAGTGCAAAATCAGAACCATAGGACATATAAAAAGAACTGCAATTTTGATCACTTTTAAGCATCTGTCAAAACTAGCAGAGCTTTTGCCAAGTAGAGACCCTGCAAGCTTGCTTTAATGAATAGATAATACTCAATTGTAATTAACATGTGGGGTGTTTATGTAAATGAATGCTACCAAAGTACTTGAAAAGTCTTGTTTTCCTAAGTGTTCTCCCAATAATCTTGTTTACACCATTAATCTGCTTTTCTACATACATTAAACAACTTCAGGGCAGCCCAGTTGAATTATCACAAATTCAAAATAGGTGGGGACTAAGTCACAGCGGTTTATAATGTATTGATGTATATTCAGATGGGGAGATACTACTGACTACTTCACTGGCAGATCACATTCCCATTAATAGGTACTGTTCAAAATGAACTTTCCTGTTCTTAACTATGAAAGTCATAAACAACAACATTTGTAAGGTAGGTCAAATTCTTATTACAGTCTCTTCTATTCCTGTCTTATAGGAAGGATATTAAATGTATGGATTGAGAATTCATTTGGAGTTTTATTATTTCTAGAAGAGTGCTATGCAAGTCCATGCCTTTTCAAGTGTGTTAGGGAGATAAGTCTAACTTGAAAAAAGAGGAGATTTGTGAAGGATGAAGATGAAAAATCCAAGAAGAAAATAATTTCTTTAAAACTGCTCTATTTGGCTTGGCACCTGCAGCACAGTGGTTCTGGAGCCAGCCACATGCCCCAAGGCTGGCGGGTTCGAGGCCAGCCCAGGCCTGCTAAACAACAATGACAACTGCAACAAGAAACAGCCACGTGTTGTGGCAGGCGCCTGTAGTCCCAGCTACTTGGGAGGCTGAGGCAAGAGAATCGCTTACGCCCAAGAGTTTGAGGTTGCTGTGAGCTGTGAAGCCACAGTACTCTACCAAGGGTAACAAAGTGAGACTCTGTCTCAAAAAAACCCCAAAAGCCGCCCAAAACAAACAAAAAACACTGCTCTATTTTATTGGTATCCCAGAGGAAACCTGTCTTCACCCTTAAGGAGCTTTTCTAGACTTTGCCTGCTTCCTTGTGGCTCTTCCTAGAACCTCCTTATTTATATCTAAGCAATCTTGTTGAAATGTCACCTTTCTGCTAAGCTCTGCTAAAAATGACCCTTCTATCCTGAACTCTAAGGGCACTGGCTGGTCAAATCTGTTGACAGCTGGAGCATCTGTAGTGGGGACTGCCTGCATTTGGCTTTGCACATGGCTATCTGTATTGATGTCTTTCCTCCCCTGAGAGCAGGGCCTAAGTTCATCTGTCCATTGCTACATCCATCGATCCAACCAACCATCTGTGTACATATTTCTATATTAATTTCACATAGCATGAACACAGACTATCCAGTATGAGTACGGTCTCAATATCACTTGATCAACTAATTCTTATTTATGTTTGCTTGAGAAGGACATGGCTGTGCATTAGAAAAACTACTGGGCTTGGAGCCAGTAAAATGGTTTGAAACCTATCTCTATCACTTAATAACTGTATGAACTTGGACAAATGCTCTAATTAGTCTAATTTCTAGTTTTCTCACCTAAAAAATGGAATGGGTTGAAATACATGTACTTTAAAGTTCACTCCAATGCATAAAACATCTCTGGGTCCATCTCACCTTGAGAAGAGTGTGATTTCTTTGTTCTCCTGTACTGCAGAGGTAACAAGCCCCCTCAAAGGGAGGGCTCCCTAAATTAGGAATATGTCAGGCATGGTTTCATGCCCTGGGACCCATGTCCAGGCTCTGCACAGATACACCACTTGTAAATTATGCAAAACTGCACTGGGTCCTTGCTTCCCTCCAGTACTCTCAGCAGACCAGCAAGACAGGTTTGCCAGACAGAATGCTAAAATATTTTCTTAAATTTTCCCAAAGTCCTTTCAAATATTGATCTTGTTCTGGGAACCACCTGAGGATAAGAGAACACACTTGAACTCATAAACCCAGTTTGCAGATGAGGAAACAAGACTATGGCCAAAGGCATGTTACTGTCGTAGGATGTGCTGGTCTCTGGGGTCCTGTGTGAAGCTAAATGCTTCTGAAAGCCAATCTAGGTGCGGAGGTTAGAGCAGGGACAATTACAAATCCTAATTTTTTTTTTTTTGAGATAGTCTCACTTTGTCACCCTCAGTAGAGTGCCATAGCATCACAGCTCACAGCAACCTCAAGCTCTTGGGCTTAAGTGATTCTCTTGCTTCCAGCCTCCCAAGTAGTTGGGACTACAGGCGCCCACCACAATGCCCGGCTATTTTTGTGTGTGTTGTTGTTGCTGTCATTGTTGTTTGGCAGGCCCAGCCTGGGTTCGAACCCACCACCTCTGGCTGGTGTCCTATCCACTGAGCTACAGGTGCCAACAAATCCTAATTTTTGCCTCTTTCCTGTTTCTCCTGTCTACTGAATATGCTTATACTGCCATTTCCTCACTGCTGCTGGGAAAAATATATCAAACTGGTCAATCCTTTAGTTAAGAGGTGCCAGAAAGCCTAGGGATGGCGCTGGGTAATGCCAACTCAGTGGTCCTCTGGAAATGGGGTTGAGTGATGGCAATCTTAACAGGCAATCTGTCAACACACTCTGACTCCCAACCCTGTTCTGAACACAGAGTACAACAATGGAGGAGAGGAGAGGTGGTCCCTGCCCCCTATAATATAAATGCAGCTTAGATACATTAAATAAACAAAGATGTTAGTTTTGTTCCAGAACTCTTCCTCATCTTTTACTCTCCTCACAGTAGAAAAGGTATGTGTGGATCCATCCACCTTATTCAGTCTGCCAGCAGCAAGAATTCCCACAGTGGCTCAACCTCTTCTTTGCTTTGTGACACACAACTGTGAATACAAAGTATTGAGAGGTAGTTTCTTTTTTCTTGCACTGTCTATAAGGTGACGAAATTCAAAATGTAACTGCTCCAAAAATATCTCAAGCACACCTTTTAAAAAAAATCATCCTTTGCCATCACATAGCTAAGTTAACAATGCTATGAATAGAATCAAAAGATTGGGAAGAGTTCTGGAACAAGATAACTCCCATAGTAACGAAATAGCCAATTCGGGGGGGTGGAGGGGGGAAGATCTGAAGCAATGAAACATCTTAGTGGGTCAGGATCCACTTGGGGACAGTGCCAAGATACTTACAGAAAAGACAATATAAAGCAATGAACTTGCTTTGTTACCAAACTCAAGAAAACGAATCAAGGTGAAAAAAAATTTTGATTAGAAAACTATTTGACCTAATATTCCAGGTACGTTTCCAGGACAATTTAATTTACTAAAATAAAGGGCCCCCAAGCAGCAGCCTCTTCCCATCACCTTACCTGCTGCACACACACGGGGATTCACTACCTTACCTGTTGTACATGTACACGTGGACTCGGCTGGCCTGGAGAGCCGAGTCCAGATGCTGCAGGAGTGCTTCTGTGGTCAGAACGTTAGCACCTTCTTCTTTGGGGGTCTGTATCATGAGTTGAGGATTAAACATAGCCTCTTCTCCAATCTTCTGGCGAGTATAATTTAATTCACGACTTACTCGTCCACCAACTGACAAACAGGCATAGGTTTTCAATTAGAATAGTGCAATCCCTGCAAATCCATGTTCTGTTATCTCACTAACCTAACAGAAGACACATAGTAAGTGAATTCTTGGTCTTGAAACTAGTTGATGTTTGAGGAGTAACATTCACTTTATTATTAATAGCACCGTTAATGTTACTAACAATAAACATAAAAAATACTCACTGAGCCCATTAACGGCTGTCCTGCCTGGCACATCCACAAACCTAATGGATGCGTGCTTGGTGCACATTCTAACTAATAAGCCATGTGCAGAAAGGATGGGGGAAGGGAGAAGGAAAACTCGAGACACCTTTTCCTTGCAGACCAGACCAAATAACCCTGTTACAATTTCTTTCACTTGTATAAACAATGTGCCCTTACAGCACATTTCAAGATAAATGGCTTCAATTTACACTCTTCTCCTAAGTAATCTGGCAAAGGTAACAAGGAAATGTTTCTCCTCTGTGGAAAAAGAAACAAGGAAGGGTAGCAAGTGTGCCGTTCAGCACAAAACTTGCCAGGAGAAGATAAATAATGTGATTCAAGTCAGATGCACAAGGGAAAACCACACTTGAGAGGCACAAAATCCACCAGCCACGGCTGTCCTGGACAGACCTGGTTCTCTCACACTCACCTGGTTGGCACCCAGAAAACACAGGTACCAGGTTCTGAGCCACCTGGGGCAAGCAGCCGTGTTCTGGAATCTCCCCAGGTGGTCCTCAACCTCCTGCTGAGGCCAACCTGCTCCAGCACCAACTTTCTGGCTGCTGGCCACAGCTGGGCATGCCAGGGCACAGGTGACCAAAGGAAACCATCCACACTGTTACTGCCTTTTCCCTTTCCTCTTCCTCTCACATCCTCAGGCCTTGTGTTCAATCACCGTTTTGGACCAAGGTGCACTCAGAATGCTGCACCTGTGCTGGGAGGTATCTCAGGAAGGGAGTTGATGAATAGGATCCTAGCGTCCCTTCCCCACCTCTTGCCCCCATCTCCAAAGCAGAAGTGAATCTGAATTGAATTGTTCCTGAAGTCACTGATAAGTTGAATGTTTACTGAAAAGCAGGCCTCCAGCTACAGTTTAGAAAGAACTCAGAGATCATAGCTTTCCCACGAGGAAGAATCTTTTTTCTTCAAGTTTAGTATTCAAGGACATAAACATTTGGTTTGGACAAGTAAATAAGGACTGGGAACAGTGGGTTGTTTAGTTCTCTTGGCATATTTTATAAACAAGGGGCAGGCTAAAAAGCAAATAATGCCCTCATTAGGAAAACTAGTGCAGATGCACGGCCTGGCAGGACCCTCTGTGCAGGTTCACGCAGATGCCAAGGCCAGGATCCGTGAGGCTCTGAGTACTGCATGTGGGGTGGGCGGAGGGGGGAGGAATCTATTAGTTAGGTGGTTAATAAAAAGTGTTAATAAAAATACTCCTGTGTGCAGACAACTTTGAAAATGCCACAGGGAAGTGCTGAGGACCTTGCAATCAATTCCACGTTAAAGGAAAATATCAGGAAACATGGTGCACAGAGGCCGTGCTTACCCAATGCTGCTGTCCTTTCCTGGGGCTGCCTGAAGGCAGGGTCCTGCTCATTCCAGCAGGCATCAGTGTACTGCACAGTACAAACTGTCAACCAACAACTAGCGAACTAAATCTGACTCAATCTCCATCTTCTAAAGGTGGAGAAACTAGCGTTTGATGCTAAAAAGCCGATTTTTAGTCCAGAGGCCAGTTCTGAAAAGTTGCAGGAGCTGCACATCAATGCACCCAAGGCAGTCTTTGCCCAACCCCTTTTTTCCCGGCAATATCACATGTAATGCCCCAAATCTAGAAATCGTTTCAATTTCCAAATGCCTCCTCAAACATTGGCATAACACAGCACTTTACATTCTGCTAGCAAAGCTGTACATTTTTTTTAACCTTTACTGGAATTTAAAACTTCAGGTGACTTAAAACCATGAAGTAAAAGCAAACAACAAAGCCCACCCCGCCATCCCTGCTTTGCTACAGTGATCCAGGTGCTGTTACAACAGCCCAGAACAGACAGCTTCGGCTTGGCAGTATTCTACTCCTCCCCTTACCCCCAGGCCTCAGTATCACAAGCCAGCAACTCAAGCCATAGGTGCCCACAGAAATTACAAAACCAAATGCAAGGTTCTTGCTGAGAACCTTTGGCTTCACTTTTTCAGAACAACCTTATAATGGATCAAATACTTTATCACAGGGTTTTCAGAAACGATACTCTTTCCTACAAGATATAAAACATACTTCAGGGGTTCTAAAATGTCTCCTGTTTAGATGTCTTAAGATGTATATTTAAATACACAGACATTTTAATAAAGGTATATCTTTGTGGTGTCTCTGCAATCGGAAGACTCTTTGCTCTTCCATCCCTCTGCTCTAGTGATAAATACAAATATTTTTCCAATGAGACAACCAGTTTAAACTAAGACTAACCTCATAAGTTGATAAGCAACTAGAGAGTTGAGACTCTAAATTCTAAAATTTCTCAATGATCTTTATACTGTTAAATTCAATTTATATTTATATATTGTATGGCCATCTTTTACCTAACATTTTCACCCTTATATTTAACCAAATAAGAATGTCTTTGCAAAATGATTCCATAACTATCCATTTTATCTGACCAATAGTTAAAGCATGCTTTATTTGTCCAATAATCATTTGTGTTGGATCGTCTGTGCACTGTGTGCTAGGCAGTGGGGATCCGATCAGTGTGGTACCGCTCTCTCCAAGAGGCTTACTGGCCAGCAAAGCCAACAGGCAATGGACAAGCAAGCCAACAAGATGATTTCACAGCATGGCAAGTACAACGGAGGAAATAAAAATGACGATGGCACGTTGGGTGGTAGGGATGAGTAAAGACTACTTCAAATGGGACAGCCAGGGAAGACCTAAAGGCAAGTAACATTTAAGGTGACTTGGAAGAGCTAGAGGAACAGTGTTCGGGGCAGAGGAAACAAGTACAAAGCCCTTAGGTTTGCCTTGCTGCAGGGCGAGAAAGGAGACAAGTGTGGCTGGAGTGTAATAAGATCCTAATTATGTCATTCACTGGTAGACTTAGCACCTACTCAGGTATACCTGTGTCATAAACTGCACTGACATTCATTATGTTCTTACATCAGTCTTCCCCCAAGACACTCTGGAACAAGTGGCCAGAAACAGAAACTCCTCTAGACGGAGCAAGTCATTCGACTTCTGCTGCCCTAGTAAGTGCCTATCTTAAATTACTACTGAATGACAGCCCAAAGCTGTCCATTACCTTGCAGTCTTCCTTATCATCTGCGAATGTGAAGCCCTGACATCAGGAAGTCCCATAGAACCTATTTCAGATAACTGAGAGTAGAGTCATGGTCTGGGAGAAATGGTTTCTCCCTGCTTTTTTCCATTTTCAAAGTCAAAGTCCTTCTAATATATTTTTTAAACCTATTGCTTGTGAAATATTGCAGAAGAAAATAAATACTGAATGGAATAAACCATAAAATCCAGTATTTGTTATGTAGATGTAGGTAAAAACCATACAAATAGCCATTACTGCTGTGCTGCGTCTATGAATAACATTTACCTGCTTTATTTTGGGAGTTTATTTATAGTTCCTATTTTTTTTTTTACAGTGAACATGTAGAATTAAAAACTTTTATGTAACTAAAAAAAAAAAATAGATGTGAAAGCTATTCAGTAGGGATGTGAATAACAACAAACCCAATACAAAAAATAGTATGTATCTCTGTTCTCCCTTACACGTGGGAGCTTAAAAAAAAAGTAAGGTTGATCTCATGGTGACAGAGAGTAGAGTGAGGGTTACCAGAGACTGGGAAGGTAACGAGTGGGAGGAGGGGAATGAAAAGAGGTTGGTTGAGGGGTGCAGAATTACAGATAGAAGGAGTAAGTCAATTAATTTGTTATGTATTTCAAAATAACTAGAAGAAAAGATTTGGAATGTTCTCAACACAAAGAAATGATCAATGTTTAGGAGCGATAGCCCAATTACCCTGATTTTATCATTACATATTGCATGCGTATACCAAAATATCACATGCACACCATTGATACAAACAATATTATGTATCAATAACACTAGTAAACTGGAAAAATTATAATATGCACCTTCATCATACCCTGAAATCCCTTGCATTTCTACTCCTTCATCCTCCTCCAAAAATGCAACAATTTTCACAATAAAATAACTAACCCCTTTTACAAGACTCAGAAAAAGCATCGTTTCAGGACTCTGAGATACAAAATAACCTTTTATATTTGCCTGGTGCTTTGCATTTGCAAAGTCCTTTAACACTCATTATTTACTTATTTATATATATACATATATATATAAATATACATATATACATATATACATATATATACAAATATATATACATATATACACACATATATACACATATATACAAATATACATACATATACATATATACATATATATACAAATATACATATATATAAATATACACACATAAGTATATATTTATGTGTGTATATATATAAATATACACACACACATATATATAAGGCTTGGGCCAGGTTTAACCCACCACCTCTAGTATATAAGGCCAGCACCCTACTCCTTTGAGCCATAGGCGCCACCCAATTTAGAAATACTTTGATTGTTGCTGCTCATCCATCAAGTTGGGGCCAGCTATTCTGGACAGGCAAGGAGAATGGGCATCAGAAGAATCCAGCATGGCCACTGTGGCAGAGAGATTTGGGGACAATTCACTAATATGGGTCAAGCCTTTTCTGTAGAAACCTTTTCTATCCAACAGGGACAGAAATGCTGACTAAACTCAAGACTGTGTGACAATATAGGGAAAACAGCTGACAATATAGGGAAAACTTCCCAAATCCCTGCCCAAAAGCTTGAGGAACCGTCCATTCATCTATTCATTTATTACAGAACATGTGTCTACAGAGTGTGGATGACTTGCCCAAGGTCACCCAACTAACATGAGGCAGAACTGACCCTTTCACTGTGGTTGGCTGCCCTGAGAACCTCACAGCTTCTGAGAACCCACTGAGAGCTCAAGTACAGCAGTAGGAGATGGTCTTGGAACACCAAACTCCATATACCAGACTTCATAGGTTAAGCATCCCTAATCCAAAATCCAAAACTTTGAGTGTGGACATGAGGCCCCCTGATTTCATGCAATGGGTCATAGTCAAAGCACAGGCACACAATAATGAAGAGGATGTCAACAGTGCAGAAAACGTGCCTGGGCGGGGGGCATGGTGAAAGTGTGTAATGGGCTCACTAAAGCAGCATGCATTCAAAACAGAACAAGAAATCACATCAGTTTATAAAATAAAAGAGACTTCTAAGACAAAACTGTTGTTAATGAGGCAGATGGCTCTGGAGGAAACATTTTTAAAAGCCATCCTACAGAATGCCTCCTCATCCCTGGTCCCTCAACTGCTTCTGATGTTTCGTCTCACCTAGAAAAATAAAATATAGTATGCAATAACCGTTTAACCAAAACACAGCATCATAGGTGGAGAGAGAACGCCTCCTTGCTTATTGTCACTATGGTTTAGGAGCTGATACAGGTATTCTAGTGATGGTACTGTGCCTCTTACTTGCCCTAAATGTGTTAATTTTTTCACTACATTAATGGTTATATCATTTTTTTACTGTTAAGTATATATATGAATATGTGAATAAGTGCAGGAAAATTCCAGAGTTAGGAATGATAGTGATGCCAAACAACCACTCCTGTCCACAGAAGTGGCTGAGATAGCGACACCTTTGCTTCTGATGGTTCAGTGTCTTTCCACTGTGTTTTATGCACAAAACTACTAAAAGTATTATATAAAATTACCTTTAGGGTATGTGCATAAGGATATAAGAAATAAATAAATTCCACAATTAGACTTGGGTCTTATCCTCAGGATTGTATCATTATGTGTATGCAAAATTCCCCAAATTTGAGACAATCTGAATCTCAAACATTTCTGATCCCCCAAGCATTCTAGATAAAGAATACTCAATCTATAGTAAGCTCACAGCTAGAAATTTTAAAATGGATGAAAGCTTATAACAGATGACAAATAATTAGTATTTTTATGTAAACAACAATGTTGCCTGAAAGACTGGTTTTCTCAGCCAATAAGATACAGGTTTCAGGAGCCATCTGGACTGCAGTGGAAAGGCCCTGTTTTGCTTCTGGTTGCCAGAGGGACCTGTCTGAGAAGGGGCAAAGAGAACAAGTAGCCCTAAGCTTCTTAACCTGCAAATTCTGCCATCTTATTCTCCAGAAATTCAAGGCTTAAACCAATTCTTTGAAAGGTGGGATACCAAATATAGCTTCTTGCAAAGAACTTTTTGATCAAGCTCTACGATCCCCTCCTCCCCCAAATCAAGCCAAGCATGGATTTCCGAAGCCAAAAAGGGCCAGCATGGGTGGGGGTCCACACGTCTGGGCAAATACTATTTCAATCCATCACAGACAAGAGCTGTCCCCCTTAGGAAGCTTCCCTGTGATATCCTTCCTTAGCTCAGCTTTTCCCACAAAGCATAAAACATGTCTGTGGCAGTCATGTAAAAACCTTTTAGCAAAAGCTTATGGTGATTCACATAAAGATGATTTGAGAGACCAACTGAAGGACTCTGTGTGTGTGTGTGTGTTTGGCACAAGATTCCATGTCCCTCAAGGGAGGTAGTGTCTCCCACCAAACCACCTCTCTTATGTGAGGAACAGAGGCATGGCACACCATATGCATTGGAAGAACAGTCTCAACACAGAGCCTTGGGAACAGGCAGTCATTTGCACAAGATATTAATTCCCCCAAAGCCTCAAAAAGTCAATCAGTCAAAACAAATGACCCTTTCAGCCTGAAAAGTACCCACTCAGAGTCCAATTAGGAAAATGGGGTCTGTGTATATGCAACCGTTACATTTGCATTTGATTAATCCCATGAATTATCTAACAGCCTCTAGAAAGATTTTTTTTTCTTTCAGTTGCTTCAGGTCTTTCTTCCAATGTAGTGCTTAATTATTTTGAGGGTGAAAAAAGGTGCAAATCTCTAAAAAGGTATAACGGCAAATTTATTAGCACCACTCATTTTCTAAAAAAAAAAAAAATTCAGTAACTTGGGCAACTGGCTGAAAACTCACGGGCTGTGAGTTTCAGTCACGCTTTCACACATCTCTTTTATTCAGGATGAGCCAACAGCTGATTAAGCTCCTGGACTGTTCTTGTGACATTATGCCCTTGGGTATTGCCATGGGAAAAATGCTAGAAGTCAGCCCAAAGAGAATTTGCTTTCATGAAGTGAGAGCCCAGTGAAATGATGACCAGGGAAAAAGTGAAAGCAGGATACTTCCACTCCCACCCACCGTCATTCCAGGGACCACACGCGGACATGTAGACTGATCACAGGTAGCGCGCAGCGCGGGCGCCCGCACACAGTTGCATACTGCGCATGCGCCCGTGGCAAGCTCCCCCGCCCCCACCGGCTGCTTGGGATGCCATCTGTTATCCGCCTTGCCTGGGCTGCTCTCTGAATGGTTCACCCTGTCGGATGCAATCAGGTCAGCTCAACGCTCTACCAGCACTGGACCTGCTGCCTGTCACAGCTCCCAGGGACACCAGCTCACCAGACATTGCATCTGTCGGGAAGATCCTTCTTGTAGGTCACTTGCTGCATGTGGAGAGCTGCGTACCACTCCACCTAAGGCAGCCTCAAGGGCGCTCTTGACTTTCTGCAGGACGCAGGCAGAAGTATCCTCCATCCCTAACTGCATACTTTTCCGAGCTCTGAACTGTCCCAGGTTCTACCAGAACCTCATTAGAATGCTCAAGTGCAGCAGGCAAGCAGACGCACACCCAAGTCCCATCTTTCTGCAGGGAGTGAGAGCACCCCCGCGGCGTGAGGCAGACCACGCAGAGGCCACGCTCCATTGGGCAGCAGACCCAGGAACCAAGACTGCTGAGTTTCTTTGTTTTTTTTTTTTTTAATCAAGTCCTAAGTTCTTAGTTGAGGCCTCCTAAAGTCTTCACTTAAAAAATAAAAACAGAAATCAACTCAACAACAGCAAAACCCAAGTCCTTCCAAGGTGGGCTGGGCTCTCCATCACAGCATTGAGGCTGTTGCATAACATCAATCTCAGTTCCCTTCTCCCAGCTTCTGTGTGTTACTGACATCACCTCTCAGCTATTAAGTCTTCTTGCCATTATTGGGCCTGGGGCTCTTTTCACTAGCCTCCTACATGAGCATGCTGGGGGAGAAGACAATGTGAGTCCCCACCTTTGTAGGCAGGCTTCCCTGCCTACGTAGAACATCACACTGGCCTGATTTATCTCCCGCACTGTTCCTTCCCTCTGCATCTGTGGAGGGAGACTCCTGTCACTGGGGGCCACTTTCATGATTTTGTTGCCATCAGGATTAGCTGGATTAGGGGCCGGTACATAAGGACCCCCTGGTGCCGTGAGGAAGTTTCATCACCGGGTCAGCGTGGTGTTTACTATATTCTGTCAACACCACCAGTCCTTATAGCCACCAACCAAAAAGGCGGGTGTGCGCGAAGAGGGGGGTATGGCAGAGAGAATGCTCTGAGTATAAACTGTATGAAGTAGTCACAGCAATCAATTCCCCCATTATGGATTTAAAGTGTGTGAATCATTCAAGAGTATTCGTCTTTCAAATAAGAAAGCTACATGATTCTTTTCCTATCTATAAAGAACTCAGTGGGTCTGACCGTGGCTGTGGGTGGAAAGAGGAATAAGTATGGGAAAACAAAAAACCCACCAAAAACATTTCTAGCTCTTTCTAAAACCAGTCAAGCAGTTTGTGAAGAGAGTCCCACTGTTGAAACCTTTTATTTTGTTCAAGGATAACACCTCCAAGATAGTTCCTTTTCTTCCAAAGGACTAACACCATCCCATAGAGATGGGAATTTCCTCCCCTCTAATTTGAGTGCAGGAAAACAATGTGGGTAGGAGAGTAGTGAAAGGAATGGTGTGGGGGGTAAAAGGATGGGGAGAAAAACAAAACAGAACTTTTAACTCCTTTTAAAAGGTCAGTGACTGAAATTTTTCCTCCCAGGAAGTCATTTGGCCCATTTACCTACCCCATCCGGGCCCCACTCATCTGGGCCCTGCATGAAGTAAACACACAATTTGTGGAGAAAGTAATGGGATTTCTGCAAGTGTGTGCCAGAGTGTGTGTTGTTAAGAGCAATTCCTCTTGCACAGAACCGGGCTGTTCCATCAAAGCCGTATCTGTTATATTTCTGTCTTTCTCTTCTGTTTGGCGTATTCACCAACAAGAGAAAAGGAGGTAAGCTTTGGCGGCCCTGACCTGCAGCTGGAACACAATACTTTCGCACAGCCCTGCCGACCCCTGACATAAATTTTACACCGCAGCTGGCATTTACACACTCAGCATTACCATATGTATAGCTGCTCGGTGCTAATTATGCTAATCACCTGTCTAACTCGCTGCTGCGAAAAATGGTTGTATTTAGCAGTCCAGTGCCTACCAATGCAGCTTACTGTGTGGCTGAAATGTACATTCAGACGGCCCTGAATGGCAAGATTTTTCCACGTTGCTGGCTACATTCAGGCCTCAGAAAAATTTATTCAAGTCAACTGGTTTCGGTCCGCAACAAAAAAGTTACGAGAAAAAAGTGAGTGTGTTCTTGCCCTAACATTCTGGATCTGCTTGCAAGCAAAATGATAAATCAATTGGTGTGGGAAACAAAAAGGGAGAGAGATTTCTTTTGGGAGCCATGTGAAACTGTAGCCTATTTAAAAAAAAAGGGGGGGGGAAGGGTCATCCTATTCCCCAAATCTCTAGAAAGAGCAGTTAATAGATATTTAGCCCTAATCCCAATTCTCTCAAATTGCAAGCTTTGTTTGCAATTAAGCAAAGTATTAAATGTGCAATTTTTTCCCCTGGATTATGCATAGACCAAAATGATGGTATCATATTGATCATTTTTTTTTACTTATTACAACAATGTGTAGACCTCATGAGGAAAAAAGTTCAGAGGAAAGAAATAATTTCTTAGGCAGCTAGGAAAAATTCTTTTGTTATTTTTTTCTTAGAAAGCCTCTATTTAAAAAGAGTCTGTGTGATGTTTAAGTCTATTTTGTGAAGGTTGCTGGTTTCCCACTAAAGGAGCAAAGGCAATCGGGGAGTGGGGGTGGGTAAGATGGAAGAATTCAAAAAAAGAAAAAAAAAAGTGGTGGAAGAGGGAGAGAGGGAAGTAAGAAGCCTACATTTTCCTTAATCTCAAAATTCCTGGTTTTATCATCACTACTTCTTAAGGCAGTTTTCTCAGCTCACTCCATAGAATAAATTTCATAAATTGAGATAATGAGATAAATACCCTTAGCAAGGGTATTTATAAGAATTCTCTAAATTCAAACTGAACTCTCATTTCCTCCTAACTCACAAAGTATGTTGGTATTAATGTTTAAAAAAAACTCTTTTGAGTTCAAATTGCTTAGTATTAGGTTATTTGGATGGCCAGATAACGTCTAGGCATTCCAATTTCCTTTAATTGCCAGCAGCACTGTAAAACACTTCTTTGCTGGAGGGTGGCCCAAAGTGCCCACTTACTTTCTCATCTCCAAATGTTCATCACTAACAGACTCCTTACTTCAGAGATTCTGAAAGCAAGAGCAAACCGAAAGGCCATTCACTTTGCAACATGTCTTGGGCTACCCCTAAGTGCTATAAAATACCAGAGCAGCTTTGTCATCAAACTCAGCATGGCACACAGAAGACACATCATTCAGCAGTCTTTCTCCCATGTGGCAAGAGGGTATGAAGGCAGCTTGGGCTTCTCCTTGCCTTGCTCTGGCTCACCTTTCCAGTTGACCACCAGCACATGAAAAGGATGATGCTCACAGTCGCCAAAAGATACTGCTAGAATGATGAGAGCTTTCTTCCTATCTGCTCCCCCCACCCTCCACCCCCGACTGTCCCACATTTTATAAATGTCTCTGACCCAATGAAGCAATACTATCCAAGCTTCATTTCTTTGGCATCCCAATTCAAGTTGCTATTCTTCGTCATTCCCAAGTGTTTATCTGGATTTTATAGTTCCAAATCTTGACAGTGCAGCCAAAAAACACCAACACCATGTCCACTGCTGGGCTCAATGCATAGCAGAGAGCTAACCCCTCTCCCCCCACCGCTCTCAATCTCTCACTCTTCTTAAATAGGAGATGGACCACCCTGCCTCGTGGCACAGAGTGGTGTTTACATTGCAATACTTGACTGTGTAATACATCTGGCATTTTTGGGCAGGATTCCTGAGCTAGGGGCCAGAAGCCCTTAGGCAATGATTTAAAGGGAAAAAAATCATGCACATTGACTTAACAAAGCCCATTTCCAGTTCTTTTTGCTTACTTTTGTACATTTCATTAATAATTGAAAACTACAGTGGTTGCTAAATTGGGTAAGTCTACTGCTTCTTCTCATTTATCCTAACAATAATAAATAAAGCTTGTGCTGTGGTACTGGGGACTTGCTTCCCCCTAGCCTCGCCAGTGGCATTATGGGACCTACATGCAGTGTGGACTATCTGGGCCAACTCACACCTGGATTTCTGGATTAGAAATGAGGTCTTGCCTCCACATTATAAATCTCTCCAACAACAAACTTGCCATTCATTAGCAGATACCTAACTGCCCACCAACAATACAGTCCCCTTAACACATGACAGCTGTTTTTCTAACTATGTTCCAAACTCCAAATAAAACAAAATAGTTATATTCTTTCCTGAAGGAACTGAGGATACGATGAATCTTTCTAAACATCAAACTAATAAAATCTTCCACAACAGTCAAGTGGTTTCTTGATGGCAGCATTTTCCTGTTTTGGAAGGTTAATTATTTCTGTCAAACCTAGTTAAAGGGTATGTGTAGAAAAAAGTTGACACTGCGGTATAAGGAAAAAGAGAAAAAGCACCCCAATTCCAATTTAAGGAAAAAAATTCTAATAAGCATTGTTAAAAAGCACCCAAATTCAAAGATGAGAGCAAAGAACAAGTAATAGCAATGTTTATATTTTGGTAACCCTGATTGTATCTGTGTATTCAAGGAATGTTCCCACTGAGAATACCCTGAGGAGCTTCCTTCTTCTAAACAGCAGAAATGCCTTCACCAGCAAAGCCCTCTGCTCTCTGGATGACAACCAAGACC
Organism: Perodicticus potto; assembly: GCA_963574655.1. NCBI lineage: Eukaryota > Metazoa > Chordata > Mammalia > Primates > Lorisidae > Perodicticus > Perodicticus potto. The sequence goes on along the minus strand of CAUYRH010107607.1, from coordinate 40,658 downwards.
TCTTATGAGGAGAGACCATCGAAAGCTATAAAGTCAGCCAAAATTTAGATGAGGAAATCTGTCTTCTTCCATCTCTACCCAAATCTGTATTCCCATTGGCTTGGGTGGAGTTCCAACCAGGGAAAGCCTGAAGTAGGGCACCTGGGAGGGAATGACATGGTTTATGATTCAAGTGGCACCTCAGAAATGCAAAATAACCCAATTCTTACATAGTTCATGTGCCACAGTGAGCACAAGGGACCAAGACTAATGTCTCAGTCTTTTAGGTAGTTTGGTATGGACTGAAAAAACTTGCCAGAGATTCTAAAATGACCTCAAAAGTCCACAAAAATGTCATGATTCTTCAATAGGGGAATCACGTCTCCTGCTGACCAGAACCCATGAAAGAGTGCTGTCTTGGGGGTAACCAACCCTAACTAAGATAAGAATGCCCAGGACACAACCAGCAGCTCTGCATCTGGCATCTCCCACAGCTGGTTTGAATGGTAAACTTTCTAATATATCCCTTGGAGTCTGTTATGAACCAGGATTACTACCATTTCAGAGTTCACACTAGTAATTCCAGAGATCTACTTGGGAAAAAAATGGCTTAGGCAAGTTTAGGGGCCAGTAGGTGAAGGAAGGGCAGGAGAGAAAAGCAAGAGTTGGGGAGAAGAAGAGAGGAAGCACAGGGGCAGAGGAAATAGTATGGTTATAACAATAGAATCATAGAGTATGGCGATTATTTAGAGATATCTGACATTGCTACAATTTCCCTCAACTTTTCCTCCCCCCAAATAATGTCCATGTAGTACCTGGAGTTAAAATACTGTATTGGTGCAAAATGGCTTCTATTACATCCTGACCCCTTAAAGAGAATTTTACAATATTTCCGTATCTGCTTTAAATGCCAGAAAAACTTTTAAAGTGAAATGCATCCCCCTGAGTAGAAAGAGCAGACAGCTGGCACAGCCACAAGATCAGCCCCTTTCTCTGCAGAATTGCGAACCCCCCTCCCCAAAATAAGGAAAGGAAGGGCAGACAAGTTTCAGCTTGCTGGAGTGGACGGAGCTCTGGGGGTCACAGGCAGGTCAGCTTTGAAGGAGAAATCCAAATGAAATATAAACATGGCATTGTGGAAACCAGACAAATCCCCCATAGCTTGTCCAGCCAGCATTAATCTCGGCATCAGCTGTGGTGCATAATCTAAACAAATGGATCAGGCAGTTCATACATCTGGAAGTTGTCATCTTCTGGAACCTCCAAGTGGCGTTCTATGTATCTAAAACACCCCACCACCTACTCTGGCCTCTAAACTTGTTGAAGGGTCAAGAATGGCAGGCACCAAAGAGATACAGAGGATTCCCAGGGTCAACTGTCCTGTGTAGAAAGCACCTGAGGCTAATTGTTATCTTTAAAGCAATTATTGTTGGCTTCTCATTTTTCAATCATTTTTTTCTCCAAATTATGGAAGGAATACCACAACTTCCTCTACCTACGTGTGTGTGCCTGGTATTGGAATCCAATAAATTTAATAAATACCTATCCAGATGAACATATTCTTCATTTTAAAAAAGTCTATAGGGGTCCAGTGAGCAGAAAGGAGCTGCATTTCATTTTTTATATCCTTTGCATCCTTTGTGAAATGCCCCCCAAATGACAGCCCCAGAGAGCAGAAACTGGGTGATCCCCTTGACAAGAGAAACCGCCCATTCTGTCTTTCTGGCCTTGCTCCTTGAAGGGTGGTGGTGGAGGTAGTGGCTTGTGATAGGAACATCTGGAGAAGAGAGACCACCAAAGAGCTAATGCACTAGCCAGGCTTCAGAAAGGAGTTGTTATCTCAATACGAAGGAAAAAGGTCAGTGATGTCTTCTATTAAAGCTTTTTAAAACAAAGTCACCTTCATGCTAAAACCTTCACCTACCATGGTTGAAATATGACCAGGTCTTTGTGCAAAATTAAACATTCCCTCTCAAGTACTCAAATATAAAGTTTTTTTTTCCTTCCATAGCTCTTTCCTCTGGTGCTTTTTATTTGATATTTAATGTTATTTTAAATAAAGAAAAATTAAAATTTTAAATTATTAGCATGAAAGAGAATTAGTTACCTGGGTTGGCAAACATAAAGATAGGATCGGGAGTTATCTTTTTTTTTTTTTTTGTAGAGACAGAGTCTCACTTTATTGCCCTCAGTAGAGGGCCATGGCATCATACAGCTCACAGGAACCTCCAACTCCTGGGCTTAGGTGATTCTCTTGCCTCAGCCTCCCGAGTAGCTGGGACTACAGGCACCCACCACCATGCCCGGCTATTTTTCTGTTTTGCAATTTGGCCGAGGCCAGGTTTGAACCCACCACCTTAGGTATAGGTATATGGGGCTAGCGCCCTACTCGATGAGCCACAGGCGCCGCTCAATCAGGGAGTTATCTTAAAGAAGACTAAAACTAAATAAAAAAGAAGACTAAAACTCTTTTGCATATATGGCAGTGCATTTGCAACCACAACCCATTGTGTAATAAAAGTCTCCCATATGGGCAGCCTGGGAATCGGAATCTCTTTGTCATTAAACTGATTTTGTCCTCCTCCATTCCAGTGACATTTAGTAATAACTGGAAACATCACAGCTGGAAAGGTGCTACTAGCATCTAGTGGGTAGGAGCCAGGGATACTGTGAAAAATCCTATAATGCAGAAGACAGGCCCCTAAAATAGGATTAACCGGCCCAACATGTCAATAGTACCAAGGTTATATACAAGAACTTGCTCCAAACTGAAGGGGTGATAAAACTCAATTTTCTCCCATAACTAACTTGCCTGAGTTCAATTCAAGAACACTGAAGAAACAATGCTAGCAAAGAACAAAATTGAAAGCACTTATATACATCAAGTATGCATTAAAAAAAATTCTTCCATGTTTCTTAGAAAAAAAAAAAAAAATCAAAGAAACAACTTGCATCCTCCTCCTGAGATGCTGTCCTTTAGCATCGTTAACAACCAACCACCAAGGCAATATGGATTCATTTCAAGGCTGTTACCCTTTGCAGAAAAGGAGGCCAGAGGCTAGGCAAGCTTTTAGAAAAAACAAAAAGCTCAAAGAGACAAATGAACATTCTGTCACTGTTGACAACAAACTTGCGTCTGAGAGAGGGCTGGAGCGGGGGGGGTTGATATGAAGGAGGAAAAATAGTGAGATGGGAGGATAAAACTGCCAAACAAAAAGGAGATACCAGCAGAGAAATAGGCAAAATTAAAAAATTAATCAGTTCCTTTCTACTCCTGGAAAAGAGAGATCTAGGAGAAAAGTGCTTATGGTTCCAGGGAGGACCACCAGAGGCCAAATTATGAGACAAGCAAAGAATGGCTAACAGGAAGAGCTGGCAGCCTCCCAGCCACACAGACCTTGCAAGCTTCCAGGCTCCCACTGTAACCTCAAAGACCTGGATGCCCTCCAGGAGGCCACACTCCTGTTCTCTGAGCCTTTGCCCTTGCTGTACCTTCTGCACGGAATCTCTCCCCTCCTCCACCCTTCCTGCTCCTCAGCCTAGGTCAGGCCTTTTCCCTCAGGGCCATCCTGGAAGGTGTCTCTGATGTCTTTGCCATCCTGGCACTGTAGCCCTGGGTACAGCAGTCTGTGTGCCTGCTGGATGGAGATCCCTTGAAGGCAGGGACTGTGGCTTGTCACCAACATCTCTTTGGAGGTCCATGAAGCCGTGCAGAGTGGACACTTAAGAACACGTGCTAAATGAATGTTTTTATTTTTAAATGACAGTCTCTCCTCCCCTACACCTTGCCATCACCATCATGTGTTTGTGTAAGAGATATTCATTACATCATTCCACATATTCTTTACCAAACCTCATTACTTGGCTCACAAACTAACTAGATAAGACATTTTTAACTTTCAAATACTGTAACCTGAAAACATAAGCTGGCATCTAATATACAATTGACAGTTTCTTAAAAGGTGATCGTTGTATGAGCATTTTAACAGCACAATGAAAGAATTCTCATCACTACTGCCATATATATATATACACATATATATGTTAAAGAATCTTTCTTATCTAGCATATATTGGTCTGCGCATTGTGGCTAATATATATTCAAATTATCTTTATAAAGCCAACATTTCCTCAAATGTTAAACAAAGCATTAAAGTCAAATCAAAGATACAGCTTATCAAGTGGATCCCTTTAATTTGTTGGCTCTATGAAAAAGATAACATGAACATTATTTTGGCAGATAAAAGGATACACAGATTAAGTCTATATGCATACACACACACAAAGGCAACTGATATGTTACGTGTGTGTGTGTCATTCCTTAAACCAGAGGAGAAAAAGCATTTTCCTCAAATTATCCTTTAGTATCCTCTCCCCTTAAAGTCTCACACTTTCCTTTCCTCAACTAGGGAAATATGCAACCTCTATCCATATGGTTTATTTAAGTAGCAAGCATTCAATTCATGCCCTGTTCATGTAAAAAGTTCATGTCCAGAACTTTTGCAGGCTCTTTCTCTACTAAGAAAAGCACCATCTAATAAGACTTCTTTGCTAGTAGTGATGAGGAATTTATCTAAGAGACTGAAGCACAAAATGAATCTAAATTTGGAGCTGTTATTCATTTCAATTAATTGACCTCTACCAAAGTCTAGGACAGCAGGGAATTCTTGCTCCAGAAAGCAAATGCTCACACTACTTACTTGTAACATGAATACTAAGCTCACTATATCATAAACAAGATCTTTACATAATTACCTCTACTTTCAATTAAAATTAGAACTGTAAAACACTATGGTGGCCTCCCTGGTTGGGTTTACTCATATCTATTATGAAACTGCTGTTGTTTCTACAAGAAAGTAATCCAACACATGAATGACAGATCAAAGTCAAGGCAATAGGAGACGAAGTGACTTAAGTCATTAGTAGGCAAAGTGGACAAGGAGAGGCACATAGACACCTCATATTTCTCTTTTGTAAAATGAGACAATAATAATCATATACATAAACAGCACACAAGCTATCATGTTACAAAAATAAGATAAAGATGATAATAGCTAACTACTTGATTGAATTATAAGGCACATGGTAATATATAATAAATGCTTGGTACATGGCAACTGCTCAACAAGTAATAGTAGTAGCATTGAGTAAATAATATTTGGCCCAAGAACCAGTGAGCCATGCTGAAAGGCCAAAGCAGAAATGAGAAACGTGCTCAGAGGCCCAAAGTAGAGAGTGTTTAAGTGTCAGGTCTCAAGTGTGTCCTCATCCTGTCCACTGGGGGGGAAAAAACTCCATTCCCTAACTTCCTCCTCATTATGCGAGTGAACTCCACATAAGAAGACTGATAGGAGGTTTATTAATTTTCCAGAAAATGAAATGAGTTGTATTAGGAAGAAACAACTAGAAATATGCAATGTTAAGCAAATAAATTACATTATCTCTCTTTAAGCTTATTGAGGTTCTATTGAAAACTCTTGCTCAAAACTACACAAAGTCATCCTTATGGGCTGGTAACAAACATGGGCTGGACTTTAAAGAGATGGAAAGTGAACATATGGACAAACTGTCCTATGGCCATCCCTTGGGCTATCCTAGCTAGTCTAGTCAATCACACGGTTTCCAAATTACTGGGGCCAATCAGTGCCCCTCTACTCAGCTGAGGCCATCACTTATCTCTTCCCTTTCCCACCCCAGCTGGCATGTTGTGGCTCCTGCCTAAAATACCCTCCCCTCCTTTTTCCTCTGTCTCTCTAGATGTCCCCCACTCTCAGGCTACCTCACCACTTCCATAGAAGCTTTTTTTTAAATTTAACTTTCACAACCCATTTCAACTGTGAACCCAGACTTAATCCCAATGCACCGAATTCTAGCAGTTTAGCACATGCCTTTATGCAGTGTCCAACACACTTTGGAGTCCCTCATGGTGCCTAACATCATAGGTGTTCAGGAAACGTGTTGCTAAGGGCATTATAGGTGCTCATAAAACCCTTCTTTTATCTACCAATGACATCGAAGCACTGAAGTGAGGTAAATTACCCTATGGATTCAATCCAAAGAACACTTTTGTATTAATTACCAAGCTACTTAAGGCAGGAATGTTTTCTTGTCTTAATTATTTGGACTATTACTTTAATTGTCACTTTTCAACTAAATACTCCACCATAGGCTTGCAAAACACAGCAAGCTGAAACTTCGTAAACAAGGCAAGATTAACAAAATATTGTCCAAGGTTAGTCTCCAACAGCATCCGGAAAAGGATCATTGAAACAACTGTACATACGACTCTTCAACTTCCAAACTGTCTTATGTACCTTTCATTAGGAAGGCTCCAGATATTTTGTTTTGAATTACCTACGTAATTACCTCAACCCTCCCTTCCCACCCCTTTGTAAAGTAAGAGATGCCTAAAGCAGTGTTTAGGAGTTAAATTGTCTCCAAATAGCAGTGTTCGTTACTTTCCAAAAAGATTTTTAGAAAGAAAAAAGTTTAAAAACCCTGTATCACCAAAAGAATGTAAAATGTTTCTGTTTTTGGGGAAAAACCTCTATTTTAAATTTACAAGTGCTTTTTAAGAACGACCTCAAGAACTCCCAAATTGATGAACAAGGATAAAAGAGCGGCAGAACCCCTAAGAGAGTTTCGGTGGCCCCTCTGTGTTCTTAAAACACATTTCTTTTCTGTGCCAGCAAAATGCAGGCTTCCCCCAGAATAATTCCATTTTAAAAGCCCCCACCCGCGAGGAAACATTAATCTACTTTGCAAACATGCGTTCCAGTCTGTGCTTTACTATTTTTTTCAACTCCTTCCCCCCACCCCACCCCCCGTTTTTTTTTTTGTACCTTGAGACAAATGTTTTCTTCCCCCAGAGTTGAAAGCTGTCCAAAAACAGGACCACACACGCCGCCGCCTCCGCAGGCCCGCGCTACGCCCGCCCCCCTGCCCTCCCCAGCTCGGCGGCCGCGGCCGCCGGGGGCGCGCACACTCTCTCCAGTCGGAGGGGTGGCCTTCCCTCCCCCCGATTCCTCTCCCTTTGGACGCGGTGGGTGGGGGATGGGGGAGGGAAGAGAGCCGAGCTGGTGAGCCTAGACAAGAGAGACCTTCCCTGGCCGCGTCTCCCGGCGCAGCCGAAGCGAGCGACGACCGCGGTAGCAAGCACTGGGGCCCCCGGCCGCGCAGAGTGGTCCGTCCCACGGAGGGGCCCCGCGCCCCCGCCGGCCAGCCCTCGCCACTCTCTCCTACAACACCTAGCAAAGCGCAGCGCCGGGAGTAGATTACAGCGCGGCCTTTGTCGGGCGGGCCTGGCTCATAGCCAGGCGCCCAAACAATAAACAATTCCCCTTGGTGCGGGCAGGGGGTTTTCGCTGGCCACGGCTAGGCTCTAGGTGTATGCTGGCAAATATCTTTATCAATCGGAAGGAACAGAAGGGGGCTCCGGGTGGGGGATGAGCGGGCGCAGCGGCGGACGCTGGTCTCTTACCTTCCACCCACAGCTCCTCCACGTTGGTCTCGAGATTAGCTGCCTTTAATCCCACAGCGAAGGCCCCAAATATGAGGAGGCCCACAACCAAGAACTTGCCGCAGTTTTTTTGAATGTAACAACCCAGTTTAAATAAGAGTCTCTGAAACTTCGCTCTCAGCCACAGCGGCGCTTTCCGGCCAGTAGCCTTCCCCTGGGGACGAAGCAGAAGGGAGGAGTGAGCGCCTGGGAGTCGCGGCCCGCGCGCCCACGCCCGCTTGCGCGCACCCGCTTGGTGATCCCCTCACAGCCTTGGGGGCACGGGTGGCCACGGAGCAGGGACCGGTGTTCGAGACTGGAACCCGGGCGGGCTCGAGGGAACGCGATCGGCGTGGGGGGGGGCTTGATCATAAATCAAAGTCAGAGTGCAGCGTGGGAGCTGCACCTCAGGAGCAGCAGGGCGCCCCCACGCACGGCCTAAGCAGTATCCCTGAGTGTGACTTGGGGCGCTGGGGGATGGGCTGCAGTATGGGAGAACAGAAGCAAAAGCAAAAAGGAGAGAAACTGCTCCACACACACAGTATTCACCCCAGACCCGAGAAAGGAGGGGCAGCATAAGCCGAACATTTAAGAACCAGCAAACCACGTCTCCCTTTCCGGTAAGACATGCTCCATCCATCACCCTTCTCCGGGTGCCCCGGCGGGGACCAGAGCTGGGGGGAAGTGCCCTTTGGGAACAATGTATTGCAGGTTCCCCCAACTAGACCCCGGCCTAAAGTGGTAGTTTAGTGGAGATCCACGTGGTGAGAGCGGCCACCGGAGTTCACTCCTGACACATTTCCATAGCGTTGGGGGATGCTGTGTGAGCTGAATTAGGAAGTGGGGCAGCCATCTACAACTTACGACAATATTTGTGATCGGAAGAGGGCAGCCACATGGATCTTTCCCTCCTCTCCCTTCCCTTCTTGTTAAACGTAAAAAACAGCCGAGTGCCCAAGGGAATGGCCCGGGCCGGCGCAGGCGGGGGTCCTGGCTGGGCGCGGGCAGCTCCCGGCGGCGGCGTTTCCCGGGCGCTGACCGCGGCCCCGGCGGGCCCCCGTCTGGGTGCTCGCCTTCCCTAGATTCCACACATTGCAGCAAGCCCTGTAAACACAATGAACTCGGCCGCTCGGCAGACCCGCACCGCGAATTTAAGGTGGCAATTTGTTTACAACTTTTCTACCCGTCTCTGACTCTGAGGAGAGGCAGTTCAAAAACTGGAAAAGAAGACGCGGGATCTCTTTTCTTGAGGATAATTTTTAAGGGTGCAGAGATTTCATGCTCAACAAAAGCAAAACCGGCTGCCAAAAAAGGAAACCACCTTTATTTCGGCTCCCTCCCCCCTTCCTCTCTCCGCCTCTCTCCACTCCGCCTCCCCCTCCAAGATGTTAAGAAATGTGGCAGAATTACAGGAGTTTGGGCTGCAAATAAGGGTAGGGGCGCGAGAGGAGGGAGTTCCAGGGCTGGGGACACAGGGCAGGGCACTCCTGCGGTCTCCCTCGAGGTGGTCCACTGTGGACCGCTTTCCAGCGCTCCGGAAAAGGCACGCCGAGGAGGGCGTGTGTACACACACACACACACTCACACACACACACACACCTCTCCACCCCCTGCGGACCTCAGACAGCCCTTTCCTCCCAGGACCAGAGGGAGGGTTTGAATTTTTCTATCCCCACTTGTCTCCTCCTTTTCCTGGAGGGTGCGTGCGTGCGTGTGTGTGGCAGGGGAGATCCCAAAGAGGAAGAGGAGGTTAGAGAGAGTGTGAGTGGGAGGAGAGGACAATCTGAAATGCACCTTGGAAATCTGCTCCAGAGCGAAGGCGGCGTCGCAGTAGCTGGGCCGGTGCAGATAGTCCCGGTCCGGCGCGGGGGCGCGGCATAGCCCCGCGGTCCGTCTGCGCCTCCCACAGCCAGCCGGCCGGTCCCGAGCACCGCTGCAGCCACTGCCGCGGACCTGGGGCTCAGCGGCATTACCAGCCGAGGCCATGTTGCCGCCGCCGTCGCCGCCGCCACGGGGACGGGGGCTTCCCGAGCTGCCCGGCGCGTTGCTGCCGCCGCTGCGGGCTCCCGGAGCGCCTGGGCGCTCGGCTAGCGAGGACGCTGCTGGCCGCAGGCTGCTCGGGCGTGGGCTCCAGTTGACAGACCTGCCGCTGCTGCTGCTGCCGCTGCTGCTCACACGGCGGGCGCTGCTGCCGCTGCGGCCGCGGCTGCTGCCGGGGAGTCAGACCTTGCGCCTTCCATTGCCACATTGCGCGGGGGTCCCGAGGTCTCTGCGGCCGCTGCTGCCCACATCCAGTTCGCAGGAGGGCCAGAGCCGGCGCGCCAAGCGAGCCTGTCCTTCGGGCGCTTCGGCGGCGCTCCTCTCGGTCCCCAACTCCCCCTACCCGCCCCCCGCCCCGCGCTGCGACCCCTTCACTGCGGAAAGGGCCAGCAAAACCCCGCCGCTCCCGCGGGCCGCGCTGGCTCCCTCCACGCCTCCGGGGTCTCTTGAACAGCCGCGAAGTGCAAGCGCAGAGCCGCCGCCGCCGCGGGGTCCGAAAGTGCCCAGCGGGTCTCAGCGCTGCCGGGCTGGGGCAGCTGCCGCTGCTCCCGCTGCTGCTGGTGGTGGCGGCGGCTCCTGAAGCTGCTGCTTAAGCTGCTGGGGCTCTGGCTGCTGGGCTCGCGGTGGCTGCTTGGTCCCGGACTCTGCTTTCTTGTGCTCCTCGCCAACCCGCTGGACCATTCTGCCCCCGTGCAGCGCGCCTCTCTCACTCCCGGGACCTGGGGACTCCGCTCTGTGTGTGTGCAGCGGGCAGCGGCCGCAGCAGCTCCTTGATTCAATAGATGAGATGGAAGAAGAAAAAAAAAGAACTCTCTCCATTTGGAGAAAGAGGAGGAGGAGGGGAGGGGGTGGAGGGGGAGAGAGCGAGCGAAAGAGAAAAAGGCTGGAGCTCCCGCCCCCGGGGCTGTCAGATGGCTTGGGTTTCTGCGACGCGATTGGCTCGCGGAGGGCAGAAATTACTCAGCAAACATGACTATTATTAGCTGCTTAGCAACAGCTCACCAAAGTAGAGAGACCACCCAGGTAGGCAACCCCAGTGTGTGCATCTCGGGCTTCAGGGGGAGCCTCCGAGAGCGCCAACCTTCTCTCTTGCAATACTTCCATTAGGAATGCTCCCCCCTCCTTTCTTTTTTATTTTTCTTTTTCAACTGTGTCTTCTTTTTGTGAGATGCCCTTTGCGCGCACACACGCGCGCGCGCACACATACAGACACACGAGCGTTTGCCTCACGATAGACACGGGGTAGGGGAGAAATGTAATATTTTTTTAAGCGCTTAAACAATTTCTGAAATTCCTCAAAGAAAACCCTTTCAGAGGCACCTTGGCCTCAAGCTGCAGCAAATACTGGGAGGTCCGGCTTGAATTCCCAGGCCTGCACCAATAATGACAGGGTGGTGGATAGTGCGCCAGTGTGTGCCAGATTTTTTTTTTTTCTTCTCTTTTCTTTTATAACTAAAGACTTAGGCTCTTGCAGGGAACAACGCCTCGCATTAAGATAAACAAAATGGAAAGTTAAAGAGGAAAGCAAGGACGTTGGGAAAAGCCACTCTTTCTTGAAAATTTCCCCCCTTACCCCCCCCAATCCCACACAGCACAGTCCCGCGGTTTGAAGAAGTCAGTGTTCTATAAACGTGGAATCCAGACACCGAAGCAGTCTCGGGGAGGCACAGGCGTTTCAATTTGAATCTTTAATGTGACATAAGTAAAATAGAAACAACAGAATCCTTTTAACAGCCCAGAGAGTCAGAATTGTTTCCTTGAGAGAAAAAGTTTTCCTGATTATTTGGAGTTCATTACCCCACCTTTTATTTACCACATCCTTATATAGTCAGTTTTAATTTTTTTTTCACAGAACCGGTATGCATTTGTTATATTATTTAATTACAGCATGATGTAGAGGATATTAAAGGCTGTGATGTTGAAACAAATTGTGCCCGGATAGCGAGGATTTCAAGAGGAAGCGTCCAATGTCACCAAAAAATCCCGGAGATTCGCTTTCCGTTGAGGAATAAAACACGCGACCCCTGGGATGGATCCTGGGGGCAAACACATCTACACAACTACGCTTTTTATTTAAAAAAATTTTTTTTGGAAAGTGGGTGTGTTTCTCTTACGTTTGCAAGTTACTAAGTTCCTCCCTGCGGTAGGAGCAGACCCACAAACCCTTGATTCCGCTTCATTTTAGTTACTTGTTTCTTTTTTAAAAACGGGGTTGAATTGCAGAGTGTCCAGCAATAGCCAGAAGCTGACCGAAGCCGTGAAATGGGGCAGTGTGGCTTTAAGATGCACACGGTGTGTGTTCATTGAAAAAAAAAGAAGAAAGAAAGGAAAGGAAAAGAAAGAAAGAAACCCAGATGGAGGGAAAGGGGGAGGAGCGGGGGAAAAGGCGGAGCCCACACAGCCACGTGACCTCAGACAAGGCGGCCCCGTGCGCGCGCGCGCGTGTGCCCGGGTGCCTGCGCGCGCGGACCACTCCGGGACTCGCCGCGCCGGCGCAGCCTTGGCAGAGCAGGTAGGAAGGTCGGTGCGCTGCGCCAGCGCCGGGAAGGCTCCTTGCCTCTAGGCATGGTCTCCCAAGAGCCCAGGCGAGGCGCGCGCCCCGCCGGCGCGGACGGACGTGCCGGACGCGCCGTAGTACATTCCTGAAGGCGGACCAGCCCCCTTACGTTGCCCAATGCCCGCGCGGGCTGCCCGCGGCTGGCCAATGGTTGCGCGCACGAGTCCCTTCCCATTCAGCAGCCCTGCTTTGGCGGCCCCGGCCCGCGAGGGTCTACTGCAGGGAGAGCCGGCCACCGGGGCGGTCCACGCGGCTCCCGCAGGGGGCCTGTCCGTCAGCTTTCCCCGCCCCCTTCCTTCCTCTCAGGCTGTTTTCCCCCTCCCCACTTCCTTCCCTCTCTCCTCGCCTTTCTCTTTCGTCCCTTTCCCTTCCTTCATCTCTCTCCTTCCCAGCCTAGCCACTTTCCCTCCAGCCTTTTCTCCTTCCTGGTTTCACTTGGGAGGCTCTCCTCCCGGAATCCCAAACTGGCAAAACGTGTGCGGTACCTACGGCAGGTTAGGGTGTCCTGGAGAATAAAGAGAGACAGAGTAGAAGTGTTGGGGGTGTTCACCGGATCAGGAGGAGGACCTGACTACCCGGCAGCGCGGAAATTCAAAACTCATAACGCCTAAGGAGCACGTGATTTTGTGAGTGGTTCAGGGAACAGCCGCTGAAATCCTGAAGGGAACGCAAGCACTGTGCAATAAAAATAACTCTGCATTAATAAATAGTAGCACACAAGGGGTGGGTTCGACACATAGCCAATTTAACCTTTGAGTATAATGCTGATCTTTATTATGTTTGATACATAACATAAACTAGGAAATGTAGTTTACTGTTCTGGCTTTTCTTACCGAACAGTTCTGCAGACATTTCAAGTCAAACCATTTCGTGCTTGCTTCCATAATTTGTTTTTTAAAGATTTTGCGGGTGGTACCCCTAGTTTTACCTGTCAACCTTTTTATATTTGAGGCTTGTTAGATGGTAAGGTAAGGTAAGGTAAGGTCTATAGCAAGCCACAGACGCGTTGCTACGTTTTCTTTTCAAATTTCTTTACAAACTTTTCAGGCCAAAATATTTCGCCCCATTCTTTTACTATAGGAATTTCGGTGTAGTTATAGACTATGGAATTCTAGAAAGAAATTATAGGCTATGTGCACGTAATGGTTCCGTATTACTCTCCCCGTCTAGCAGCATGTCCTCTCGTTCTGGCTACTGCCGACATGTGCATTATTTCAATGGCAACGCCTCTTCCACTTGGGCTCATTTCCCTCAGTTTGACTTAATTCCGAAACGTTTTGAACGTTGATCTGTGAGGTTTTCAGCGCCCTGAGCCCCCTCGCCCGCTGTTTGATAGGTTAACTTTCCTGCATCTCAGACAATGGTACTGGCCTGTAAATTCTACCCATTGGTTCCAGGACGAAATCCTGAGCGTCGGCTCTAACAAGCGCTATCTTAATCTCCCCACCCACCGCTTCCCCTGTGGTCTGCTTTTTTCATACACAAAGATGGATTACTTTGAGGATCTAATTGGCCTTGTTTCTGTAACGTTTTAAGAAAGGGAAGAGGAGCCAGTGTAAAAGCCTGTTCGACTTGGGTGGTCAGGGCTGAGGCTGCCCCCAATTTGCCTCATTGCTGATGCATGCAAGTGCGACATTCCCAGCGATAATGTTGTTCCTAATCAATCTGCCCTTATTTACATTTGTAAGCATTGTTGGCTTTAATATGCATGCCCTGTGCAGGGGACCGCTGCGCCACACCGGGTTTGTTAACTTCAACTAACCACAAGGATTCAACAGACCTGAAATGAGGCTGATTGGAGGAGCCAGGCCTGCTAAGGTGTCTGCAGGGAAGAGAGTCCCTTTAATGCTCTTTCTGCCTAGTGGCTATCCTTATGAGAGCTACCAAAAAAGTGAGAATGTGAGGGCTTATCATCCTACAGGAGTTGCCAGCCTCTATGAAGCAAGAACTGAGTGTTCTTGGAAAAAGTGTTCCCCTTTCCAAGTAAAGTTCATCTCAGTGCATAAGTTGTCATTTTGGTCTCCCTATCATGATCCAAGACTTCTCATTGGAGTCTGTGCTTTTCAAAATAGATTCCGTAAACTCTCCTCCCTTCAGTGTTCCAATATTTCAAATATCCATGGCCATACCACACACATTTCAAAAATGACATCAGATTATCCAAATGATGACAATGAAATAAAACATCTGCCCTTTGTGTTGGGATGTTCCAACAGTAAGCAATTGTGAGAGCCAGACTTGGTGGAATTATGAAAAACCACAGTGAGATTTAACTTTTTACTGGTTTCTCGGATCAAACCAATGAGACTTTAAAGTCCAATGTGATTTGGCTAATTTTTGCAGAGTATAAATGAATAAAGGGATTAATACATTTCAGTGATTTGACACTGGGGCTATTTACAATTTTGTCTACTGAGCTTAACACTTTTCCAGAAATGCAAGGAATTGCAAACACTACATTAACTCATCATATTCTTGTTGAGAGGGTGGAATAGGGAGAGGAACTGGAGATTTGATGTAGTATTCTATTCATGTGCGGGGAGCCCAGGATACAGGATGTGAGTGATCGGCTAGGGCCTGAGCAGTTCAAAACAGGTATCTTGGATAAGAGTTGGGTCTTGACTCAACTGAAGCCAATATGCCACCATCCACCACATTTTCTTGGCTCCCTAAGAATGCCTTATTATTTTCTCCTTGGCAGCTCTTGTATTTACTTAAAAGGTGATGGTAGAAAATGAGTCTAAAAGGTTTCAGGGAGGAGGGGGGAAAGATTCAGCAGCCACAAAATGTAACACCATTGGGCCTGACCCCCCCCTCCTCTTCTTCTTTCCACCTTCTGTTTCCTCCCCTTGTTTTCCCCCCTCCCCAGCCTGGAGTAAAGGGAACAGCTCTAGCCAACTTGTCAAAATAATGCTGCTAATTACCCCTGATCTCCTTTAATGGGAAGCTGCTCTCAACTCCACAAAAGAGTAAATGAGGGGTCTACTGCACAAACTCGGGAGCACTGGCATTTTTTGAGTTTACAGTGAGCTGGGGGTGGGGAGTGCAGCAGAAGCAAGCAGAGTGTTCTGAGAAGGTCCCAGAAATCTCCACCTTGACTATTCCAGGTTTAAATGCTAACTTGAAAGGGGAATTAGACTTTATGCGTTGCCAAAACTATTGGTATTCTTTTGCTAAGAATGTCACCAACTGCCAAGAGAATGTTCAGAGCTTACTATGAACTTGAAAGAAAACAGCATTGACCCTTGTATTGATTCTAATGTCTTCTTACCCACATTGCTTCACTCTACCAGATAGAGATGTGTTCTTAAAAGACCCAGGCTTTGAACATTTTTTTCCCCATCCTTCTCTTACCTCACCTCTATATCCCCATGTAATATATCTATATCAAGCTTTGCGTTTGGTAGAAAGCACACCATTCATTTCAGTGATCTCTGCCATTGGGTCTTGCATGAAAAAGAAGCTGAGCAACATGATCCCTTTGACCCACTGCTGGAGCAACAAATTTATTAGAGATATAGGCATGAGAAATGAAAGGGAAGTAAAACAATTCCAGCTTATTGTGTGTCTTTCTTTCATACTGCTAATCCGGTTTACACATCACGCCTACACGTCTCAATAGGGCATTATACACTGTGGCAGAGGCTGGAGAAAATAAAAGGTGTGTGTGTGTGTGTGAGAGACAGCGAGAGAGCAATGAGGATAAAAACAGGGAAGACAGATATTTTAGTACATATGGATTTACCTCATCAGTTTTTCTATCTGTAGAAAATTGAAGACAATTTGTAAAACAACCTTTTTTCTTTTCACAAAATAATTCCAAATGGGTCTAACTCCTGTTCAAATAGCTTGTCAGATTATGACTAGATTATAGCCAGAAATTAGATACACCTCTCACAGTGAGTTTGAAATGAAGCTAATACCCCAAATTGAGAATGGGCGTACTAACATGATGGAGCCTATTGGTGTCCACCTTGATTCAACGTTTTAATTTAAAAAGATCATGGACTCAAAGACATTTTACAGCCCTGTGGAAGGAAGCAGGGTGACACTTGGAACACACACAAACCCACAACTGAAAGCCCCTAGTTTTACAACTTTGGTACACAATGCACCTGAGGCAACAATTTATCCTGAGTATCACCCAGAAATATTAAGTTTCAGTAACAATGACACCAAAAAGCATTGTCTTTCTTTGTGGAGGGAGTTAACTGCATGCTTAACTACAGTAGCCAATAAACAAAAAAAATTTTTTAAAGTTTGAACACAAAATGATGAAAAAGGACTACAGTAGTCCTTCAAGACCTCAGTGATCCAATTAGCCAACATTTAGAGCCACCCATTATGGGTCTTTATTATTTACGTGTAGGTCTTTAGCATTTCTCCTCCCCAGGAAGGAAGAATAAAAGCCGGGAGGAGGAAGATGTTCTCTCTCAGATCTAAAAAAAAACGAGGTCTCTGAGTGTTTTCCATAGGCAACAAATCCATACGGCTCTTCTTAGGTGATGGAAATTGAGATCAGAAAACTCTGGACTTACTGCTAATGCACACACTAGACATCGTTTTAAAAGATCTTCAATATGTAGAGACATAGCACATGTCACCCTGAGCTACAGTCTCTGGGAGTCCTGTGGTGGCAGTGTTGGGGAAGGGTCTGTAAGGGTCTGGGTCAGCCCGGCCTACCTCCAGGCTCCCCTAGAGCCTCTCTCAGCGCTCTCATCTCTGGGCTAGCCGCCCACCTCTTTAATGACTGGCAGGCACCAGAGCGCCCGAATCCGTGGGCGAGTCAACACGAAATTCTCCATAACCCAAAGAGCCTCTACAGCCCTTTTCCCCATCTTCCCTAGATGGGAAGGTGTGTGTTGGAACCCCAAGTTTTGGTAAGGTGCTTCTCTCCCGGCCCTAGTTGTCTCACCCAACCAGGAGTCCGTGCCGGGCGCCGAAAGCCCAGGGTGTGGGTTGGTAGCGTGCGCCCGACCCCTCCAGCTGGTCTCGGCAAAGCTCCGCCGAGCGGAGAGAACTCGCTTCCGTGCGCGCGCGCTCTCTCTGACCCCCCCCACCTCCCCCCGGCGCTGTCACTCTCCGCAACAGCCCTTCCATCACCAGCTCTGCCTCCACTTGCGAGTCAGTAGCCACCGCCGCCAGGCTGATGAGCGGAAGCCAAGGTGGCGACCCTTTCAAGCGTGAAAATGGGACCCCAGGCGACCCCCTCCGTGAGAATTCCCCCCGGAGCCGTTCCCCGGCCGAGGCCCGCCGCAGCCAGCACTCGTCCCCGCCCCGCGGGGCCGGCCTCGGGGCGTGCGGGCGAGCGAGCGTGGAGACGCGAGACCCTCGCTCCCGCAGCCCGGTGGCACAGCCCACCCGGCCCCACCGCCCCGGCCCGCCCCCTCCCGCCCGGCGCCCGGTGCTCGATCCTCCGTCCGCTTTGCGGGGCGTCCCGCGTCCCCGCGTCCCCGCGCCGCCAGAGCGCTCGCCGCGCCAGGGCGAGGGCGAAGTGGCGGCGGCGGCGGCGGCAGCACTCACCATAGCCGGCCGTCAACCCCTGCCCGGAGCGCGGGTGCCGATGGCGCGGACGCTGAGCTTGGATTTCACATCAATTCCTTTTTTTTCCTGGCCCCCCTTTCTTCGTCCGCTCCTCAGTCTTCTCCCCGTCTTCCCTTGTCTCCCCCTTGCCTTGTCGCTGCGAGTCTCTTTGTCTTCCCTGTCGTCGTCTTTTTCTTCTTCGTCTTCGTCGTCGTCTTCTCCTCCTCCGTCTTTACAAAAGGAACGGAAAGTGTAAAAACCCCGGCGCGCTGGGCCGCCGGAGGCTTTCGGCGGAGTGCAGCGCGGACTCACAATTACAAGCCTGTTTCTATTAAGCAGTTCCATGGCCCTCGGCGTGGGTGGTCTGCCGCGCCATAGGCAGGACCTGTCAGGGTCACGTGACGGATCCGAAAACTTTACCCCTTTACAATAAACTCAAGGAAAGCAAAGTAAACTCGAGGAACGTGCTATCAGCACAGCCCTCCTGGGTAAACAGGCGCTCCCCTCCCCGCCTTCCTGGGAGGCGCCCGGCCCGGCGAGCTCCGGCGAGCCCCGGCCGCCCCCTCCCCACCCCCCGCAGGCCTGTCTGCGGGAGGCCGCTGGGCCGAGGGTCCCGGCTCTGCCGCGCGCCCTCCCCACCTTGTGCTCCCCCACACCCCACTCGCGCACTTTATTTGCTAACATTTAGCCGTCTTGCCAGATCCCTGGTGGGGGGAGGTGCTGGGGGAGCCAGGAAGCTGATTTCAGAAGCCCCAGCGCTCCGGGAAACTGGGGGTGCCCGGGAGAGCAGCCGGAGAACACCACCTCTCAAGGCCTGCATTCTCTAAGCCCCTTCCTGCCCGCATTCCCACGGAAGCGCTGGGAAGCTGGGAGCTTTCTAGTTGACAGGCCCACAGGCCGCCGGGGAGGCAGAGAGCCGGGAAAGCCGGGCAGATAACGAGCGCCTTCCCGGGGAAATGTTCACTACAGCTAGAAGTGTGGATTCGTGTCGTTTCTGCCGGAGGGCTCTGGGAAGCAACTACTTCTTAAGACGCCAAGGTGGAGTCCCTAGGAAACCAAGATTGGTAGCTGGCGAGGAATCTCTAATTGATATTTGCTTCCTTTCCCTTCCAATTACTGTGGTTTTGGGTATGCCACCCAAGTGCTCCCACCCACGCTGTCTTCCAGTAGGAGGCAAATTTGGGTGATTGGGTTAAGCCGAGGTGCTGGTGGGTCCCGCGGAGGATGGTTCTCTCATTCTAAATGGATCCGCCCTACTCAGGGAGAGACCCTGCTGCCGTGTTCAGCATTTTATCTGCCCGCACGGGTTGGTGGACTGGCTTTCATGCTCAGCAAAGAGGTGCTGCTTTAAATGCACCACATTATGAATAAAGATGCATTACAGACATAAGAACAAGGGGTAAGGGGTGAGAAAATGTATTGAAACTCTGGACAGTGAACTGGCTGGTCTTCAAATAAAGTCAAGCTTTTCTCAACTCATTCTAGGCAGCGTTAAGGGGGAAAGGGGGGTGGTCCTACGCCTCATGTGTTATTAAATAATAATAATAGTCCTGGGAGTTACAGTTTCTCTCCCTCCCACAAAGATGATATGCCATTGTTTAATAGGGTCATTTGAGTTTCCAGAATGTTTGTGTCTGAGACACATTAAGTAATTTAGCATTAGAGTGCTAGGCAGCCTGGCGAAAGAGGCTGGTGGAGAAAGTCATTTCAAACCAACTGACTTGACTCAAAAATGGACTCAAATGAGTATTTAGCTGAGCATGAATCCCAAGACTCATAATCATTGTAACAAAGCCAAAGCAAACCAGCACATCAGTTATCCCTTAGAAACACTTCTCCCTCTCTTTTGGTGTCGCCTGTGAGTGGATGAGGAAGAGGTAGGCATAAATCTATCTCCAAACAGAGTGACCTAGAATATGCAGGAGAAAGAAGGTTAAGAAAAAAAGAGAAACAGCTGACAAAAAGATGATTTGGCTGCAATACAAAGGTGCTAAGTATGCTAGTTTTGTGGGAAATTTCCAGCAGAACTTGTGGAGTTTGTTTTTCTCAATTAAAATGAAGACCCCCCCCAAGGCTGGGCACGATGGCTCACACCTTTAACCTAGCACTCTAGGAGGCCAAGGTGGGTGGATTGCCTGAGCTCAGGAGTTGGAGATGAGCCTGAGGTAGAGCAAGACCCCATCTCTAAAAATAGCTGAGTGTTGTGGTGAGGCCTGTAGGGGGGCTGGGCAGTTAGGGGGGGTGGAAGCTGCCTGAGCTCCCAGCAAATCACTCCTTTTGAAAGTACAGATGAGGAGATAACAGAACTACCCGGGTTTTTTGTGGGCTTGTTGGTCTACACTATCCATTAGTACTGAATGTGTTAAAATTAGTCATCTTTTAGTCCAAGGCTTTACAATTGGGAGATAAGCATTTGATAAGAGTATGAATACTTGGAGTCAGGCAGGCCCGTTCATAGTGAGGCAGAGAGGACAAAACCTTGGATGTTACAGCCTGCAAGTTCAGGAATAAGGCGAACCTACTGGAAATGCTTTCTCCCAAAGAGCAACCTGTCCTTTTCCTTCCTTTAAAATCAATGTTTGCAAATATGTCAGTATTGTGGCTCTCTTCTCTTCACTCTCAGTTGGTAAGAGCGTTAAATCTTCAAGTCAGTGATACATGTTCTGAGGACACATCACCCTCATGTGTTACCTTCTGCTGTTTCTCTGAGACTCCCACCAGAGTGGGCTCTCTCTCATCACACAGCTGCCCCCACCCTTCTTGCAGAAACAGCTCCAGTGCTGCCCAGTCTGATAACCCACTTGGCATGTAGGTGTTAATGGCAGACAAGGCTACCAGACACCAACACTCAGCTCTAGTCTGCCCAGTCTGAGAAGCCATTTGGCATCAAGGTGTTAACAGCTGAGGGGGCTACTGGACAATACTATTTTTACAGGTTAACTCAGACTTGTAGAGCCATACCTGGAGGACTAATCCCAAAGTTGGAGTTTTCAGGATCAAATGGAGACGGTGAGTGAGGCATGGGAAGGGAGGACAAATAGGGCTTTTGAAACAGGCCTGAAACAGACCACATGGGTATGATCAAATTTGTAGATAGGCAAAGTCATTCTCTACTCTGTTTGCCTTTCTGAATATTGTTACTACTTGAGATACAGAGTTATCCTTGTAACCCCCTCCCCAACATTTCCGCATGCACATATATGCACACATTCTTCGTCTTAAGCTCCCTTCTTCCCTGGCTCCCAGTAAAAATGGTTGCCTAAGTACTTACATTCATCCCATCCCTTATGGTAACCTCTAGCAACTGGAAGGCTTTCAAATGAATTGTTGAGGGTTCAAAAGAAACATTTGCTCACATTTAAGAAGCTCTCCATCTCAGAATGAATATCACTCTTGGGCCTGGTCAGTGGCCATATCACACAGGCCACACCTTGCGAGTGATCATGTTCATAAAAGTGATCATGCTCGATGTAGGGGTTTCAATTTCAAAATTATTACCCTCTTCCTTCCACTCTGGCCTGTTCTGTGTCAGGAAGATTCTCATAAGCCAAATTCCAAATCAACTTGTAAAATTAGGACTTTGAGGACTGGGGAGGTAAGAAATACTCAAAGGTACTAGGTTGTTACAACATGAAATTAGAACCAATGAATAATAAAGTAAGAATGGTAAGATACATCGAGTTGGAACAGGCAAATGAGTTGTTTAAACCCCAGCAACAAAAAGAAGGACAATAGGATTGTAGAACAGAAAAGGCAATGATGTAGCATGAATAAGAAAAACCAGAACAAACAGCTTGGAAACAAAGGGCATGGAGTGAAACCTGGAATATTGTAAACCTTAGGTTCTGTGCAACCCTGTCACTGAGGAGTAGGAAGGCAGACAGGTGTTTGTATTGTTTAAAAGATGAGATGATAATTTCAGGATGAGAAGAAACAGAGATGCCTGTGGAACCCCCTCCTCGAAAAAATGAAACTCAGTCAAAATGCTATTCGTGCAACCTGATGCACACACACACATGTGGTGTGCAACTGACTGCCAGTGATCCACTGATGAGATTCCCTTATGTAGAAGACTTACAGGGGCAGCCTTGTAAATGAAGAATGTGCTAAGAAAATGAAACAACAAGGGGCCTGAAAATGAAATGAAACAGTGGGAGGCAGGGGTGGCCAGGGTGGCTGGTGGTGAGGGTGATGCTTCAGTGCCAGGAGAAATGGCCCACTGCGATCAAACAAGTCAGAAAAATTATCACAGGTTCTAATTCTATCTAAGAGGTCTAAATAAAGATATATGTAGACTGAGCAACATAGTGAGACCCTGTCTCTATTAAGATATAGAAAAATTAGCTGGGCATGTTGGCATGCACCTGTAGTCCCAGCTACTAAGGAGGCTGAGGCAAGAGGATTGCTTGAGTCCAGGAGATTGAGGCTGCAGTGTGCTATAAGGATGCCACTACACTCTAGCCTGGGTGACAGAACAAGACCCCTTCTCAAAAAAGAAAAAAAGAAGATGTTAAATATAGTAAATATGAACAATAGCCTCTGTCTGACAAAGGTACTGTCTACACAACTGTTTACTCCAGCAGTTCTCAACCTGTGGGTCGCGACCCACAGGAACTGTATTAAAGGGTTGCAGCATTAGGAAGGTGGAGAACCATTGGTGTACTCTGTATTCATCATTTGTTTTGATTAAGATTGGTGGGAAGACTGGGTGTGGTGGCTCAAGCCTATAATCCTAGCACTCTGGGAGGCCAAGGCGGGGGTGGGGGGATGGGCGGGTAGAATTGCCTGAGCTCAGGAGTTTTGAGACCAGTCTGAGCAAGAAGGAGACTCCATCTCTAAAAATAGCCGGGCATTGTGGCAGGCACCTGTAGTCCTAGCTACTTGGGAGGCTAAGGCAAGAGAACGCTTGAGTCTGAGTCTGAAGTTGCTGTGAGCTGTGATGCCAAGGCACTCTACCCAGAGTGACAAAGATTGGTGGTAAACCTTCATTTACTTAAGCTACATGACTGAAAATTTGGAGAGATGAGCCAAAATTTATTTCCACTTTGAATGAAAGAGGTCGTGTGAAGCAGAGACTCCATATGCGTGAGATTTTAGGGGGCAAGTTTGAGACGCACCAGAGAAGCTGAAGCTTCCAAGAACCCTTTTGTTATGTTGTGCTCTGGGGCACTTGGCCAACCACAGGTAGGACCTGATGGTGGCTCTAAAGAACCTCTTCCCATGTACACTGAGAGTGCCACTCCTTATGTTTGTCAGGCAGCCTGGCCTCACCTGAAGAACAAGAGCCTGGGAAGCATGTGTGTCTCTGTTTCCTACCAGGCCCCATAGGGAGGGCATGGGGGCAGCAGCCTCTTTCCCTAGCAATCCTTACCATTGGCTGAGAGAAGCCAGTTTTGTGTGGTTTGGGGAGTTGGGAGCGTGGGTCTTCATATGGAAGGCTCAGTGACTTCCTCTCCGCACCTGAATTAGTTTGCTAGGACTGCCCAAAACAAAGAACCAGAGACGTGGTGGCTTAATTTATTTTCTCACAGTTGTGGAGGCTAGAAGTCCAAGATCAAGGTGCCAGTAGGCCTGGTTTCTCCTGAAGCCTCTTTCTTTGGCTTGTGGCTGGCTGTCTTCTTCCTGTGTCTTCATATGGTCTTCCTTCTTTGTGTGTCTATGTCCATTTCCTCTTCTTATAAGGACTCTGGTCATAAGGGGTCTGATGACCCCTTTTTAACTTAACCTCTTTTTTTTTTTTGCAGTTTTTCGGCTGGGGCTGGGCTTGAACACGCCACCTCTGGCATATGGGGCCAGCGCCCTACTCCTTTGAGCCATAGGCGCCGCCCTAACTTAACCTCTTTAAAGACCCTGTTTCCAAGTATAGTCATATTCTGAGGTACCAGCAATTAGGACTTCAACATATAAAATGGGTCGGGACAATTAAGCCCATAGTAGTGCCCCAATATTGAAAGGATCTGGTTCGGACCTGAGGGCAAGTTCATCTCTTTGCCCCATGATGTTTGGAGGATAGACTGGAGCTGGGTTCCTCTTGACATCTAGTGAGAGGACCTGACCTACCACCTTCCTAGGACCTATCCACACCTCCACAAAACTGACCCTGGCTGACATAGTTTCTAAGAATGTTGGTGGTCTAAGAAAATGGCTTCAGGCACCCAGCAGAACTGTTTTTTTTCTCAACAAAGAATGAGCGCCGCTGGGCTGCTACAAATCTGTCTTCTTTATTTATTGCAGCCAGTCCCTTAGGGCAATGATTTCCAAGGGAAGCTGCTCATCACAGTCCCCTGGGGAGTTGAAAAACAAAACAAGAAACAAAAAAAATAGATTCTTTGCCCCCACCCCAGAGCTATAGAATCAGAATCTGCAAGAGGATTGCTCAAGCCCAAGAGTTTAGGGTTGCTGTGATCTATGACAACTGTGACACTCTACCCAGGTGACAGAGTGAGACTGTCTCCAGAAAAAAAAAAAAAAGAAAAAAAACCAACCAAAAAAAGACAGAATGCCACCAAGGCAAGTATAGTAAAATGCTCATGATAGGATCTCACTATGGGTGTTCACAGGTGTTCACTGTAAAATTCTTCCAATTTTGCCATATGTTTGAAATTTTCATATTAAAATATCAAAAAGAAAATAAAAGGATACCCAGGTGAGTCTGCCGTGTAACCAGATTTGAAGACCTAAGGGCAACTTGGTGAATTTGTGAATATGTTCTTTATGCTGTCCTCCAATATAATATCTGTCACATTACATTGTTGCTGTTTGTTCATTAAATAAAAGGTTGTAAACGTCTATATTCATAATTCTCTGGTAGATGTTGGGAATTAGAGAGATGAAAAGCTATTTTCCTTAAAAATGCCATGAAATATCATGCTATACCCATCAGACTGGCAAAATTAAGAAGTCTGACCACAGCAAGTGTGAGCAAGGCTATGAAACAATGGGAACTTTGGGGCATGGCTTCTTTTTTTGAGTGAATATTGGTTTAATTGCTTTTGGAAAATAATTTGACATTATTAACAAAGGTCAAATCCCATTATTAAGTGTATCTCCAAGAGAACCCCTTCTACGTGGAGCCCGGGAGATACATACCAGAATGTTCGCCACGGCACTGTTTGTAATAGCATAAAATAAGACTTGACCACAATGTGCATCAAAGTAGGAAAGATAAATAAACATGGGAAATTCTTACAATGAGATTCTACAAGGAGGTGAAAAGAAGCAAGCTACAGCCACCTTACGGCAATGTGGGTGAATCTCACAGACATCTTAGGTGAAAAACCTAGATCAGAAGCAAGTCTCCAAAGAATACATACATAAATTCCACTTACATGTAGGTAATACTTATTTTTTTGAAAAGGAAAAGAATGGAAAACCCTTTTAAGAAAGTAGTTAACTCTAGGGGTGCAAGATCTGGAGAGATGGGGAAGATTCAAAAATAATTCTTTTTTTTTTTTGAGACAGAGTCTCACTTTGTTGCCCTGGGTAGAGTGCTCTGGCATCATAGCTCATGGCAACCTATAACTCTGTCCACGCTATAGCTACTTGGGAGGCTGAGGTAGAAGGATCTCCTGAACCTGGAAATTTGAGGTTGCTGTGAGCTAGGCTGACTCATGGCACTCTAGCCTGAGTGAGTGAGACTGTCTCAAAAAAAATAATAATAAATAGCTGGGTGTGGTGGCTCACACCTGTAATCCCAGCACTTGGGAGGCTGAGGCAGGTGGATTGCCTGAGCTCACAGATTCGAGACCAGATGAGCCAGAAAGACACCCCCACTTCTAAAAAATAGCCAGGCGTTGGGTGGTGCCTGTGGCTCAGCTGGTAGGGTACTGACCCCATATACCAAGGGTGGCAGGTTCGAACCCAGCCCTGGCCAAACTGCAACGAAAAAATAGCTGGGCGTTGTGGTGGGTGCCTGTAGTCCCAGCTACTCAGGAGGCTGAGGCAAGAGAATCCCCTAAGCCCAGGAATTCGAGGTTGCTGTGAGCTGTGACACCATGGCACTCTACCGATGGTGATAAAGTGAGACACTGTCTCTAAAATAAATAAATAAATGAACAAATAAGTAAAATAGCCAGGCTCGGCGCCTGTGGCTCAACGGGCTAAGGCGCCAAGCCACGTACACCTGAGCTGACAGGTTCGAATCCAGCCCCAGCCCGCCAAACAACAATGACGCCTGCAACCAAAAAATGGCCGGGCGTTGTGGCTGGTGCCTGTAGTCCCAGCTACTTGGGAGGCGGAGGCAAGAGACTCGCTTGAGCCCAGGAATTGGAGGTAGCTGTGAGCTGTGATGCCACGGCACTCTATCCAGGGTGACGGCTTGAGGCTCTGTCTCAAAAAAAAAAATAATAAATAAACATAAAAATAAAAGAAAATAGCCAGGCATTGTGGTGAGTGCCTGTAGTCCCAGCTACTCGGGAGGTTGAGGCAAGACGATTGCTTTGCCCAAGAGTTTGAGGTTGCTGTGAGCTAAGACACCACAGCACTCTACCAAGGGCAACCAAGTGAGACTCTGTCTCAAAATAAATAAATAAATAAATAAAATGTACATATAGGTGATAATAACACTTTTGATTATATAGTCTATTTCATAATAAATACTTTTAGAAAAAGATGCCATACTAGTCCTGGATCCACTCAGGGTCTAGTGGGGAGTTAAGGAGAACAGGAAACCATAGAGTAATGTGAAAAAGCACTGGAGCTCATGGGTACAGAGAGTGCTGAAGAGGAAAGAGTGAGCTGGGAAGATGAGGGGAAGAGAGAAAGGGAGGATGAGAGAGCCAGGGGCACCACTAGCAAGTCCTCTCCTCGGAACCCGGACCCCTGCCTTGGGACCCCAATCCTATTGGATTAGAGGCTCACCCTACTCCGATGTGACCTCACCTTGTTTGATTACATCTGCAACAATCTGATTTCCAAGTAAGCTCACATCCTGAGGTTCAGAGGGTTTAGGACTTAAATATTTCTTTTTTGGTGGACACAATTCAACCCATAACACCGTGGAAACTTTTCAAAGAAAGCACTTAAAAATAAAAGCAAAGCCATAATTTTCAGAGTATTCGTGCATAATTAGACTCATCCTGAGCCAACTTGGACACTACTATTGATAAAATAGTGTGCCATTTTGCAAAAAGGAGAGATACATTGCACATACGTGAAGCCAGGCATTTGGGATCCCTGGGGTCTGTTTTCCTCTCTCCATCAGCATCCGACATCAACAAACCACACTTAGAGCACCTAAAATATGCCTCTTTATGTGATGCAGCAAGTGCTGGAATCCAAGGTACTCGCAGGCTCTGCACCTCTAGGGACCTAAGTGTTCGGACGTGCTCCACTCAAGGAGCTCCAAGTAAGGTTGCTTTGTGGCTGGAGACGACTGCCCAGAAGTTCCAGCCACCTCAGCCAACAGGAGTGCCTAAGGACTGCTGGGTTAGTGCCTGGAGGCACTGCTGACACTCATTTATGGCCCACTCTAGTGCTGTAGCTCCTGGTGACAAACTCTTCTTGTCCCTTAGCCTCCGTCCTTCTACTTCTATAACTGTTCCTCCCCAAATTCCTCTGCTGGTTCCTGTTCTTCCACTTCTCCCTGTAATGTTGGTAATTTCCTGGGAGCCATGGTCCTCACTTCCTCTTCTTGACATATTCTTATTCCTATAAACTTGATGATAAGCCCATTGGCACCTCTGTCTTCTTCCCAGGTATCTATCCTGAGCACAGACTCTACATATATGTGGGTCACTATAAAAGGTTTGGACAGTTATTTCACTTTCAAGAAACACAGTCAACAGTGTTCTTTTTGACTCGTCCGTGTAAACTTCAACTTGCTCGGCTCATCAGTGTCGCTGGGATGGCTTCATTTGTTTCCATCTTCACGGATTTTATGTTTCTTGATTTTTGTGTATCTCAAAACTTTCGTAATGATCTTCATACAGGGATATTTCAAAGGTGCCTAAAATAGGCATGTGAGGCAACCAGAGCAAATACAACAAAACACCGTGAGACTTCCATTGGGACCATTGAGAAAGAAAGATGTTTTTCCTTTTCTACTGAGATTCCCTGACTATACAAATGACTAGATCTGGAGCCACTAGAAACATCAACTGGAGCCTGATAATACATTAAAGCCAACATGGTGGAAGATAGAGCAGAGAAATGCAGAGAGATCCCAACCTAGTTACAGTGTCAGTCCCTGAACCAGGTGTTGACTTTATTTACATGGCCATGTATGTTTCCATTTTTGTTTATGGCAGTTCCAAATGGACTTCCCTTCCCTTCCCTTCCCTTCCCTTCCTTTCCCTTCCCTTCCTTCCCTTCCTTCCTCCCTCCCTCCTTCCTTCCCTCCCTCCCTCCCTTCCTTCCATTCTCTCTCTCTGTTTTCTTTTCAAGACAGTCTCATGCTGGCTCCCTGGGTAGAGTACTATGGCATCATAGCTCCTAACAACCTCAGTCTTCTGCTCAAGTGATCCACTTGCCTCAGCTTTCTGAGTAGCTGGGACTACAGGCACCCACCACTACACTCTGCTAGTTTATCTATTTTTGGTAGAGACAGGGTCTCGCTCTTGTTCAGGCTGGCATTTTTGACATTTGCAATCTAAAAAGATGCAAATCATCTCTACATCAGTCTTTGAGGTCTTTGATGATAGGACCACCTTGTTTATCTCTATATCCCCAATTATATCTTGCTCAAAAAGGGTTCTTAATAAATACTTTTGTTTGAATTAATTAACTATTGATATCTCTTTGTAGAACTTCTCTCTTTTTCTCTCCTTTACTTGGCTCATTTCACTTGCATTTAATCCATGTACTACAAAGGGGTATGTTGGAAACCGATTGTTGCTGTCTGGGCTTGGTATGGTTAAAAACTCTAGGCCTTTCTAGGGACCATTTTCAACTTCGTCTGTGTAAAGAATAAAGGAGGTGGTGTAGGCGACTCTAATAGTAGCTTCTTTGAATCCTGGTAAGGATTGAAAGTGCAAGTGAATCTCACTTCCCCATTTCTGTGTTTCTACAAAGCATCTCCTTGCAGAGACTATTTCCTTAAATTGTATGATGATTCTGCAAGAGTTTTGCAAATAATTTTGAAGAACAATTAGGCTCAAAGTTATTAAAAATCTTTTTTGGGCTGGGAGCAGTGACTCACGCCTATAATCCCAGCACACTGGGAGGCTAAGGGATGTGGACAGTTTGTGATCAGGAGTTGGAGACCAACCCAAGCAAGAATGAGACCCTGTCTCTACTGAAAAAATAGAAAAATTAGGCTCGGCTCCTGTGGCTCAAGTGGCTAAGGCACCAGCCACATACAACTGAGCTGGCGGGTTCGAATCCAGCCTGGGCCTGACAAACAACCATGATGGCTGCAACCCAAAAATAGCTGGGCGTTGTGGCAGGCGCCTATAGTCCCAGCTACTTGGGAGGCAGAGGCAGGAGAATTGTTTGAGCCCAAGAGTTGGAGGTTGCTGTGAGCTGTGATGCCACAACACTCTACCCAGGGTGACAGCTTGAGGCTCTTTGTCTCAAAAAAAAAAAAAAAAAAAAAATTAATCAGGTGTTGTGGTGGGTGCCTGCAGTCCCAGCTACTTGGAAGGCTGAGGCAAGAGGATTGCGTGAGCCTAGGAGTTTGAGGTTGCTGTGAGCTACCATGATGCCACTGCATTCTACCCAGGGTGACAAAGTGAGACTGTCTCAAAAAAAACAAACAAACAATTTTTTAAAATCTGAATTTTGATTTTTAATATTGTGGTAAAATACACATAAAGTAAATTACCATTTTAATCATTTAAAGTAGGTTACCATTTTAATCATTTTTCAGTTATGGTTCAGTGACATTAAGTACATTCACACTGTATCACCATACCACCACCACCATCCATCCATAGAACTCTTTTCATCTTGCAAAACTGAAACTCTGTCCCCACTAGACAATAACTCCCCATTTTCCCCTAGCTCCCAGCCCCAAATTGCCATTTTGCCTTCTGTCTCCATGAATTACTCTAGTTTCCTTATCTAAATAGAATTATACAATATTTGTCCTTTTGTGACTGGCTGACTTCACTTAGCTTAATGTCCTCAAGGTTCATCCCCACGTTGTAGCATGTGTTAGAATCTCCTTCCTTTTTAAAATTGAATGGCATCCCATTACGTACCACATTTGATCTATTCATACACAATGGACACTTGGGTTGCTACCACTTGTTGGCTATTGCAAATAATGCTGCTGGCTCGGTGCCTGTGGCTCAACAGGATAAGGCGCCAGCCACGTACACCTGAGCTGGCAGGTTCGAATCCAGCCTGGGCCCACCAAACAACAATGACAGCTGCAACCAAAAAATGGCCGGGCGTTGTGGTGGGCGCCTGTAGTCCCAGCTACTTGGGAGGCGGAGGCAGGAGACTCGCTTGAGCTCAGGAGTTGGAGGTTGCTGTGAGCTGTGATGCCACAGTACTCTATCCAGGGTGACAGCTTGAGGCTCTGTCTCAAAAAAAAAAAAAACCAAAAAGCAAATAATGTTGCTATGAACATGCGTATATACATATTCCTTCACAGGCTCAAGATTATTTCATGTCTTCATCAGTATTAGTTTTGGTCAGGCAGTGTTGGCTGCCAGCCTCTCAGTACTATGTCTAATTTTAGAAGATAGATTTTGATTTCATCCACCTGTTCAAGAATCGAGTTCTGTCTACTTTGAACACCAACGTGGCTGGAAGTGTGAATACTAGCCTTTATAATTGGGAGTTAACCTTCACAATCAAATCTTTAGAATACTTTTGCCTAATCACCCAGAAACAGCTTTAGTAGAATGACATTGCAATTAGAATTTTAGAAAGTGGACGCCCAGGATAGGTAAGGCAGAGTAAAGTCTGGTTTACTCTAGCAAACTGGAGAACTGAGGCAGAGAAGTGGATCATCAAAATGAAAGTAAAGCCACAGTGTGGTGGTTCATGCCTGTAATCCTAGCACTCAGGGAGGCTGAGGCGGGAGGATCCCTTGAGCTCAGGAGTTTGTGAACAGATTGAACAAGAACAAGACCCTGTCTCTGCTAAAAATAGAAAAATTAGTGGGCTTTGTAGCAGGTGCCTATAGTCCAGATACTTGAGAAGCTGAGAGAGGAGGGTCACTTGAGCCCAGGAGTTTGACTGAGGTTGGTGTGAGTTAGGCTGATGCCATGGCACTCTAGCCTGGTGGGGTAACAAAGTGAGATCTTGTGAAAGAAAGAAAGAAAAGGAAGGAAGGAAGGAAGGAAGAAAGAAGAAAGGAAGAAAGGAAGAAAGAAAGAAAAAGAAAGTAAAGCTCTACTTTGCATTAGTTGCCTGAATATAAATACTCAGAAAGGTTCTTTGGATTGAAACATCTAGACAGATCCTCTTCTTTATTTGTTTTTGATTACATGGTGCTGGTCTTAATGAAGTTCTTTTAGATTTTTTTCCCCCAATTTTTATTATGCAAATTATTTAGTGAACATGTAATTTGTCTTACTTCTTTATGTTATGAGCCCTTAGGTGCTTAAGTATGTAAGTTAAAAGAAATAAATTGCAGAGAAAGTCCTTTGAAATGGAACAAAAAATTATTTGGTATCTTCAAATCTTCAAACAAGATTTTATTTATAGTGGTGTTTCTGGGAGATGTGATTCTATGAGGACTTTAATTCCTTTAACCTATTTTACAGTTCTTTAAGTTGTAGAAACCTGATAGTAATGCAAATGATTCTTGCCTATAGAAATGCAAAATTTTCTAGTGGAATGAAATTGGTTGCTATCCTGTAGAAAGTTACCAGTGTGGCCCGGTTTTGCATCTATTTGTAAATGCAATTCAACACTCGTATTTAATAGTTCGTCTAAGTGGTACCTCAATTCATTCACCTTTGACTGGGTTGTAACATTTTACTGGTTCATTTATTAATAAATGAGTTAAATAAAATCTTTGACAGGTGCTTATTTTATATCTGTGTGAGAGACATGATTATACCTTGAAAAAAATGTATCTTTTAGCAAAACAAAAATTAAAAAACAAAATATGGAACCTCCTGTCATTAGCACTCAAATATTTACTGGAATTTTTATAATGTTTCCATAATATTTCTGCAAATATGTGATGTAATTTGGAAATAGGCAAATTTGGAGCTAGAGAAATGTTGATATACCATGTCAATCTTGCTGGAAAAATATTGCTTGTTGGTCTAAAATCCAAAATTTTATATGTAGTATATGTAATTACTTAATGGCCACATCTCTTTGAACTATATAAAGTCAAGATTTTTATTTTTATTTTTTGGAGTCTCGCTTTGTGACCTTGGTGTTGAGTGCTATAGCATCATAGCTCATAGCAACTTCAAACTCCTAGGCTCAAGCAATCCTCTTGCCTTAGCCTCCCAAGTAGCTGGGACGACAGGTGCCTACCACAACACCTGGTGATTTTAAGAGCTGTAGTCTTGCTCTTGCTCTCTTGCTCAGGCTGGTCTCGAACTCCTGAGCTTAAGCAATCCACCTTCCTTAGCCTTCCAGAGTGCTAGGATTATATGTGTGGGACACTGTGACCGGTCACAAAGTCAAGATTTTAAAACACGGTATATAAACTAAAAATCTTGGAGCAAACTTATATTGTAATCTGGAATGTAGAAAACTGAGTTACTGTCCTGTAAAACTAATGAATGAGAATGACTATTAGAGAAAATTCAAGCTATAATCCTACTATTTATTTATTTATTTATTTTTTGAGGCAGCTCACAGCAACCTCAAACTCCTGGGCTCAAGCGATTCTCCTGCCTCTGCCTCCCAAGTAGCTGGGACTACAGGCGCCTGCCACAATGCCCGGCTATTTTTTTGGTTGCAGCCATCATTGTTGTTTGGCGGGCCCAGGCTGGATTCAAACCCGCCAGCTCAGGTGTACGTGGCTGGCGCCTTAGCCACTTGAGCCACAGGCACCAAGCCCCTACCCTTTATTTATTGGATTAAAAACATTCCTATAACTAGACTCTCCCCTGGATCTCCATTTTGTTGATGCCACCTGTATTAGTTAGGATTGCTTTTGTCAGCATTGACAGAACTTTGGCTGGAGTGGCTAAAACAAGTAAGGGTTTCTTTTTCTCATGTCACAAGAGATCTGGATATCCATGATCCGGGTTAAGCCATAATGCTGTTGCAGACCCAGTCTCCTTTGTACTTTTCTGCTCCTGCCATCCTTAGCACATGGTTTTCTCATGCTTCAAAGATTATGCTAGTATCATATTCATGTTCCAGGTAGGAAAAAGGGTAAAATGTGCTTGCTTATGTGGTTTGATCCTTTTTATAAGATAACTATTGCTTTCCCAGAGACTATACCCAGTGGTCTTTCACTTGCATCTCATTGGCTAGAATTGTTCACAAATCCACACCTAGCTGCAAGGGAACCTGGGAAACTGAGTTATTCAGCTGGATAGATAAGACATTGCTATAAATTCATGGCTCTGTTGGTATGAAAGAAGAGGAACGGGGAGTATATGAGGTATAGGATGTTTACCTGAATCAGGTGAAATAACAGTAATATTATAGTAATGACAAGTAATGCTAGCTCCCAAAGAATGTTTTTCTGGGAAGAATAACTATTCAGGGACAGTGCCATAGAAAAAGCTCTGACAACTCAGAATCAATTCTTTGGTCTACCCCTCACCTGTTGTGTGACCAGGAGTCGTATTCTTCCCACCTCTCAGCTTTCATTTCCTTGTTTATAAAATGCAATTGTTGAATTAGCTCTAAAACCTTTTCTTTATCTTAATTACCAAGAATATGCAGTAGGATTTTGGCTATAAGAATTCCTGCAGAGGCCCACACTCATGAGTTTGAAAAATTATCGAAGTTGGAGTCAGAGGAATAATCTTGTAGGACTCTCTGTGGGCAAAGGTGCTGAGAGTCATGTATAGGTCTATGTTAGAGTGCCAAAAGTTAGACAGATTAAAAAGAATGAGAGAGGGGGCATAAAATTAGAATCTATTTTATACAAAATTAAGATGATTAAATCCATATTTAGGGGCCTGTGGTGGACAGAGATAGTGGTTCCCCAAAGATATTCACATCCTAATCCTTGGAACCTGCAAATAGTGTTTACATTACCTGGGAAAATGGGCAATGCCAATGTAGCACAATTAGGAGCCTTGAGATGGGGAGATTATCCTGGATATCTTGGCAGGTCCAAAGTAATCAGAAGGGTCCTTAACAGTGAAAGGAGACAGAAGAGGAGACCAGAGTGATGCTACATGAAAAAGACTTGACCTACTGTTGCTGGCTTTGAAGACAAAAGAACAGGCCACAGGCTAGGGGGGATAGGTGGCCTCTAAAAGCTAAAAAAGGGAAGGAAATGGATTTTGTCTAAAGTTTGCAGAAAAGAACAAAGGCCTGCTGACACCTAGATTTTAATTCAGTGAGAGATGTGTCAGACTTCTGAACTTCAAGAACTGTAAAACAATAAATTCATATTGCTTTAAGCCACCAAATTTGTATTCATTTGTGATAGTAGCAATAGAAAACTCGTACAGAGACTCTTTCTCTTTTCCTTGCCCACTTGCCCTCAGTTTGCTGAGTCCACACACCAAAGTTTAGAAAGAAAATTTATTTAAAAATATTTAAACATAAGACCCTAAACTGTAAAACCACTAGAAGAAAACATAGCGGAAATGCTTCAGGACATTGCCTAGGCTCAGATTTTATGGCTTAGACCTCAAAAGCATAAGCAACAAAAGCAAAAATAGACAAATTAGACTACATTAAACTAAAATGCTTCCACAGAGCAGACGAATTAGAATGGGAGAAATTTTTTTTTTTTGAGACAGAGTCTCACGTTTTTGTCCTCAGTAGAGTGTTGTGGCATCATAGCTCACAGCAACCTCAAACTCTTGGGCTCAAGTGATCCTCTTGCCTCAGTTTTTCATTTTTAGTAGAGATGGGGGTCTCACTATTGCTCAGGCTGGTCTCAAACTCCTAAGCTCAAACGATCCGCCCACCTCAGCCTCCCAGAGGGAGAAAATATTTGTAAGCTATTCATTTATTCATTTAACAAGAGACTAGTATCCATAATATACAAATAGCTACAACAGGTGAACAGTAAAGTGGGCAAAGGATCTGAACAGACATTTCTTAAAAGAAGACATGCATATGGGTAACAGATGTATGAGAAAATGCTCACCATCACTAATCATCACAGAAATGATATAATGAGATATCATTGATCCCAGATAGAATGGCTATTCCCCCAAAGAAAAAAAGAACAAATAGTGGCAAAGATACAGAGAAATGAGAAATCTTACATATTGTTGGTGGGAATGTATAGACATTATGGAAAACTGTGGAGGGTTCTCAAAAGCTACAAGTATGATGTAGTAGATACCACTTCTGCATTATGCATTTTATGCATGCATCAGAAAACCATATGTGCCCCGTAAATATGTACAATTATTATGTATCAGTAACAAAATTTGAAATGTTGTTAATATTTTCCAGTCTGGCTGAACTGTTTGCATTCTTCTAGTAACTAAAGATGTGACAAATAGTTGCTATTTTGAGAGACCATTGTGATAGACAGTGGCTGCCAATCATCCAAAGTTGAAGAGGGTGCTGAGCCAGGACAGGTCAAAGGGGAGAGTGACATGACCAAGCCGCGCTGTCTACCGCGGCGGGGGTGGGGGTGGGGTGACAGCAGAACTTGTGTATCCACTTCTGTTCAAGGCTGACTGTTCACTTCATTTCCAATCCCTCCAATGACTTTGCTACTTTCCTCAGAGCCCTGTAACATCTCCTAAAACCATAAGCAAGGCTCTACCTGGTCAGATTCAAGGCTCAGGAATGTGAGAAGCTGTTCCAAGGGGATCTGCAGAGACACTCAGTGACAATGAGAGGGTCATTCTGTCATGGTGCTCAAAAGATGAGGCCTGTGGGGGATGCCGTAAGTGCCCTGCCAGGCTCCTCAGCCTTCTGAGGAGACTTCTCTTCCCTGCAGACTCCGGCTGCTGGAATCTGGACCTGAGGAGTCTTCCTCTTTCTACCAGCCAAAGTCATACTGCCATGCAGTGCCCAGGAACCCATAAGCCCTGCCCCTCAGCAGTTCTCATGGACTGTAATTGTTCCAAGTGGGAGACTCTCACAAGTGGTGCATAAATACTCACTCCAGGTCTCGCAGCCTGGGGTGGGAGAGTTTTGAGGCTTATGTTTTGTGCAGTTGCCAAGGGTCCCTACAGGATTAAGGCCCAGTCCCCTGGGGAGGTCTGCACATGGCATGCTCCACACATTTCGAATCCTCCTAAAAGGAGCTGGGGGTGGGTGGTGGTGGTGGTTTATTTCAGAGCTAAAGAAAAAGGTATTTCCTATCTTCAATCTCAGCAGTTAAAGGGTAATGAAAAAATTAGAAATAAAATATGTTGGTATGGAAAGGTATATGGTTTTTAATTTAAGAAAGCAGAAGGTAGGCCAGCCTAGTGGCTCATGCCTGTAATCCTAGCTCTCTGGGTGGCCAAGACAGGAGGATCCCTTGAGTTCAGGAGTTCAAAACTGCTTGAACCAGCATTAACCGCCCCCCCCTACCCAGCTCCTTTTTAAAATAATAAAAGCACATCAAGTCTCTTATTTCTTAGTATGTTTTTAGCACAGTGCAGTGCTATTGTTACCTGACCTGTGATGATTGGAGCAGGTGATAAAATTTGGTAGGCAGAATTTGTGAGCAAGGTCACCACATTGATGATGGAGATGCCAATACTTCCAGTTTTTCCTCAGAGCCCAAATTCAGGCCAAATCTTCGTGAGTCAGGAGTTATTTAATACAAACTCTATCTAGTCCAATGCATGATTATAGCTGTTCCATTGCTTTATTTATGAGACCATTTCAGTAGAGAAAGGGCATCTTCTGAAAATGTGCTCAAACTATAGGACGTTTGTGCCAGGCTTCAGAAAAGCACGTCTCTAAGCATTTCTCCACTGTCAGCTGGAGGACAGGAGGGGGTTGGTTCTTTGAATGGGAAAGGGCAATTGCAGAAACTTCAGAAGTTCCTGTTGGTGGCTTTACAAACCTATCATTCCCACTTTTCAGTGGTTTCCTCTCAGCGGTGCTTTCAATGTTCTGTCATCCTACTATAAATCGACCCCTTTACAATGTCTATGATAAGGGCACAAGAAGCCAAATTCACTCTAGAGGAGTTGATGTCAGGAGACTTTATCTGCTGGGATATAGAAGACCCTAACTCCACATTCTAATTTGATTTTCAAGTTGTTCCAGATGCCTGTCTTCAGCAATATTCCTTTTAATTAATTCTTACAGAGAATGGAGTGGAGTCTGCTCATACACTGTTTTTTTTTCCTCCAGAGAATGCAAACCATGGTAGATAACTTGCATCATAGAGATAATTAACCAGCATCAGGCAGAAATGGAAAGATTTGTGTCAGCTGAGCTCCTTGCGTCTGCTTTTCCTCCTAAATACCGTGTTTGATACTGCACTTGGTGTGATCATCTCTTCAATCTTTTAAAATAGTTTTTTAATTTTAAAAAGGAGTACAGGGCAAATGAGGTTTTTTCCTTAGCAATGGGCTTTCTAAAGAATCAAAGACTACAATGGAGATTCTTGAACAATTTTATTTTTATCTATCTATTTATTTATTTATTTTTTGAGACAGAGTCTTACTATGTGCCGTGGCGTCACAGCTCACAGCAATTGCAAACTCTTGGGCTTAAGTGATTCTCTTGCCGCAGCCTCCCAAATACCTGGGATTACAGGTGCCCACTACAACGCCCGGCTATTTTTTTTGTTGCAGTTGTCCTTGTTGTTTAGCTGACCCAGGCTGGGTTCGAACCCGTCAGCCTTGGCACATGTGGCTGGTGCGTAACCACTGTACTACACACACTGAGCCATTTTGAACAATTTTAAAAGAGAAAATGAGAACCCTGAGAAGTCGGCACTGTAACTTTTAAAAGTATTCAGTTCTTTTCAAGATAAAATTAAAATGCTGTGACTCAAATGCCTAAATATACAGGAGGTCATTACTATACTTTCTCAGAAGGATGGGAATTTGGTTGGTCCAAATTCACTCTGAATACAAAGCAAGTTCCATGAAATAAAGCCTTTTATTAACTGCAATGGTCTATTAAAGAGAGGCTATTTTAGGTAGGTGGATTTTTTTTTTCTCTGTTGGAGGAAAAGTCTCTGAAAATAATTTCATGGTCTACATCAATACCCTAACTGGTCCAATTTTGTCTTCTTGATCAAGGACTGTGGGGTAGCAAGCTTTTATGCTGTGCTTCATTGCACAATTATCAGCTATTTCGGGAAATTCCTTTCTGACTTCAGATAACAGTTACTTTGTGCCCTGAAGCACTGGGACGACCCCTTTATAATTGTATTCAAGCTGGGGTGGTTCAGGCTCTGCCTTTAGTCTTACACCATGGAGATTCATTAAACCTTCTTTCTCACTGAGCCCTTGGCCACATGGAATGTTCATTTAGAAGTTTCAGTCAAAGGCCCATAGAGCTCCGCTACCCTGCACAAAGTTGTCCTGTATTTGGTCAACTGACTGTTGAATAATTGGCACAGCTCTTGATGCCAACGTGGAAGAATCAAGAAAGGCAAAGAGTACAGTGTGCGATAGTTAGGAGGGACACGTCAGTCTTGTGTCACTCCACTGTGTGTGTATGGATTGGGGGTCTGTACGCATTTGCTGACAGGCAGGGACAGTCCTTTCAGTACAGGGTAGTGGTTCAGAACGGAGACTTTGGAGCCAGATATATTCAGCTGTGCCCTAGTGCACGGCCTGGGAAAGCTAACTGCCCTAGCTTTTTAGTAGTAAAATCCTAATGATTATACCTGGCCCAGACGATTGTTAAGAATTGGGAAGTGAAATAATAAATGCAAATGGCTCTGCACAGTGCAAGCATTTAATCAATGGGCATTAATTCTGTACAGTTTGTAGCGTGGCAGATGCCTCAGAGCCCCTGCTGTGTCCCTTGTCCCTGCCACTTCAGAAATCTACAGGCCCAACTTCCAGCTGTCAGCATCTGCCTCTTTTTGCCAGAGGGCTTTCTGTGGCCCTCAGGCAGCTGGTTGGAAGAGTTAGGGAATTAACAACTCTAGAAGCAGCCTCCAGGCAAGAGAACTGGATGTGTAAATACTCCAGCTCTCTGGCCTCTTGACTGGAGAACCTCTGACTCCCAGAGTTTCCCGTGGGACTAAGCTCCAGTTAATCACCAGAGTGACTTTCCTGATAATGCACTTTTAGCAACCATTTTGCCTTCCTTTTTTCCCTTCTCTACTTCCCTACTGCACTTTCCCATTTGACACTCCCAAATAAACTACTAGCATTCGAATCCTTCCTCGGTCATTCTAGGAAAACCTGCGTTAAGATGATCACCTTGAATTCGAGGAAAGAATTTTCGTTCTGAATGTAGAACTCAGTCATGTCACTTTACATGAATCCTATGCCCAACACTATTGTAAGGAATCTTTTTGCAAGAAAGACATCAGGCCTTTAAACCAACTGAGTCATGAATTGTTTTTTTTTTCTTAATCTACACAGTAGATCCAAAGGTGAAATGTCTAGGAGTTGTTACAATAAAAAGATAAAACATCTTTCACATAGATTTGTTTATTTTGCAGCAGTAATTCCCAGTGTTCCATTTTCCATTCTTTACACTTTCAACAGAGGACTCTGTCGTTCTGTCTTCAATCTTGGAAGGATTTGCACAAACATCAAAACTCTTTCTTTAAGTATAAGTATGTTTTCTTGAGGCAAAAGGACAGTAATATCTGTAAACAGATATTGGAACAGTAATATCTGTAAACATGGGAGATTTAGTCTCTAGAGATTGTTTTAAACCAAATGTCTCCTACTTATTTTTGAAGAGAGGAAATATTTGATGAAAATTTTGAAACTGGCAATTATTTCTTGAAGAATAATTATTGCTACTTGGTGGCAAGCATGAGCCTATCCCTTGGTAATAAAAAGAAGAATAAAAAAGATCTTTCTCTATATGATGGAGGAAATAGCCATGTAAAACAATAACTAAAATACAGTTCCAAGTTATTTAAAATATATTTACAAGCTTATCTTTCCTTTTCGAAATTCCATGATAGTTAAACAGAAGCATCCTGATTCAATTTTTACAATATATGAATTACTCAAAGTAATGTTTCAAAAACATTTTTGTTTTATTTCAATTGAAAAATATTACATGTTATGGTAAAAGAATGAAACAGCATTGGAGTTGCCATTTCTAGTTTGAGTCCTTCTTTTTTTTTTTTTTCATGAATGACAACTTTATTTTTTTACACTTAAAAGTTGATGAAGGCTCAGCGCCTGTGGCTCAATGGGCTAAGGCGCCAGCCACATACACCTGAGCTGGCGGGTTCGAATCCAGCCCGGGCCCACCAAACACCAATGATGGCTGCAACCAAAAAATGGCCAGGCGTTGTGGCGGGTGCCTGTAGTCCCAGCTACTTGGGAGGCTGAAGCAGGAGACTCGCTTGAGCCCAGGAGTTGGAGGTTGCTGTGAGCTGTGATGCCATGGCACTCTGTCCAGGGTGACAGTTTGAGGCTCTGTCTCAAAAAAAAAAAAAAAAAAAGTTGATGAAAAACTACAACAAATCCAAATAAATAAAATCCAACATTGCAATTGAAAAGCAAAGTAACTATATTTACTCATTCAATATTATTTAAGTTTTCTAAAACACAATTTGAAGACATCCAGCATGCATGTTTAATTTCAGTACAATGGATTCAACGCCAAATATACATGTTACATGCATCAAGGCTAGATTACAAATTATCATAGTCATCATTGTCATCATCATCATCTTCTTCACTCTTTCTTTTCAATGCACTTGAGGATTCATTGGCAGTATTTTGTGACACCATATTAGTAGTAATAAGAATGTTTTTGGACCCAATTAATGATGGATTGATCAGAACATTCTGAACTGCTGATGTTGCAGGAATTGAGGCTTTTACAGCTGGGGATTGGGAAGTAGGCATCTGTACTGTAAACCTTTGCCCTGTGAGAGACATTGGAGTCCCTACCTTAGCTGAAACAGACATGGTTTGTGGGGTTGGTGTGCCTAGTGTGGGA